>VMDO01012023.1:0-64026 GCA_007922755.1 Pedetes capensis | reverse complement strand
GGAAAAGCTCTGTACAAAATGTCAAAACAAGACCAGGTGCTGACTGTGGATCAGACCATCAACTTCTCATATGCAAGTTCAAACTGAAGCTGAAGAAAATTAGAACAAGTATACGAGAGCCAAGGTATGACCTTGAGTATATCCCACCTGAGTTCAGAGACCACCTCAAAAATAGGTTTAATGCATTAGACACAAATGATAGGAGACCAGAAGAGCTGTGGCATGACAGAAAAGATATCATTCAAGAAGGAAGCAAAAAGTTCTTAAAAAGACAAGAAAAAAAGAAAAGACCACATTACATGTCAAAAGAGAGAGTAGAACTTGCCCTTGAATGTCCAGTAGCTAAAGTAAAAGGAAGAAGTTAAGGAACTAAACAGAAGATTTCAGAAGGCAGCTTGAGAAGACAAAAACAAATATTATAATGACATGTGCAAGGAGCTGGAGGCAGAAAACCAAAAGGGAAGGAAACACTCTGTGTTTCTCAAGATTAAGGAAGTGAAGAAAAAATTCAAGCCTTGAGTGGCAATAGTGAAAGATTCTATAGGGAAAATATTAAATGATTCAGGAAACATCAAAAGAAGATGGGAAGAATACACAGAGTCATTATACAAGAAAGAGTTGGTAGATGACCAACCTTTCCAAGAGGTTGCATATGAAGAGGAACCAATGGTGTTGAAGGACGAAGTGGAAGCTGCCTTGAAAGAACTGGTGACACACAAGGCTCCAGGAATTGATGGGATACCAATAGAGATGTTTCAACAAACAGATGCAGCACTGGAGGTGTTAACATGTTGTGCCAACAGGTTTGGAAAACAGCTACTTGGCCAACTGACTGGAAGAGATCCATATTTGTGCCTATTCCCAAAAAAGGGGATCCAACTGAATGTGCAAACTATCGGACAATATCATTAATATCGCACGCCAGCAAAATTCTACTAAAGATCATTCAGAAGCGACTGCAGCATTCTATAGA
Source organism: Pedetes capensis (assembly GCA_007922755.1). Lineage (NCBI taxonomy): Eukaryota > Metazoa > Chordata > Mammalia > Rodentia > Pedetidae > Pedetes > Pedetes capensis. The sequence continues at coordinate 63,053 of VMDO01012023.1, read as the reverse complement.
CAGGCAATTACCAGAAAATCAAGCGGGATTCAGAAGAGGGCAGGGAACCAGGGACATCATTGCTGATGTCAGGTGGATATTAGCTGAAAGCAGAGAATATCAGAAAGATGTCTATCTATGTTTTATTGACTATGCAAAATCATTTGATTGTGTGGATCATAAAAATTATGGATAACACTTCGGAAAATGGGAATACCAGAACACCTAATTGTGCTCATGAGAAATCTGTACATGAACCAGGAGGCAGTTGTTCGAATAGAACAAGGAAACACTGAGTGGTTTAAAGTTGAGAAAGGTGTGCGTCAGGGCTGTATACTTTCACCCTATCTCTTCAATTTATACGCTGAGCAAATAATTTGAGAAGCTGGACTTTATGAGGAAGAACGTGGCATCAAGATTGGAGGAAGACTCATTAACAACCTACGTTATGCAGATGACACCACTCTGCTTGCTGAAAGTGAAGAGGATTTAAAACATTTACTGATGAAGATCAAAGATCATAGCCTTCAATATGGGTTACGACTAAAAATCAACAAAACAAAAATCCTTACGACTGGTTCAGCATGCAACTTCACAATAAATGGAGAAAAGATTGAGGTTGTCCACGATTTTACTTTGCTTGGCTCTATAATCAACACCCGTGGAAGCAGCAGTCAAGAAATCAAAAGACGCATTGCTCTAGGAAAAGCTGTGGCAAAAGATCTCTTTAGAGTATTGAAAAGCAAAGATGTCACATTGAAGATGAAGGTGCGTCTGACTCATGCCATGGTATTTTCAATGGCATCATATGGCTGTGAAAGCTGGACATTGAACAAGGGAGAGAGAAAAAGAATTGTTGCTTTTGAGTTATGGTGCAGGAGATGTCTATTGAATATACCATGGACTGCCAACAAAGAACCAAGGAGCAACCAGAGTGCTCCTTGGAAGCAAGAATGGCCAGACTGCATCTTACATATTTCAGACATATAATCCGGAGAGATCAATCCCTGAACAAGGACATCATGTTTGGGAGAGTGTCAGGTCAACGCAAAAGAGGAAAACCCTCCACCAGATGGATTGACACAGTGTCTGAAACAATGAGCTTAAACATAAATAAGATGGTTTGCCTGGCACAGAATTGGCAAGTGTTTCAATCTGCTGTACATAGGGTCGCTATGAGTCGGACTTGACTCGACAGCACCTAACAACAACAACAAATGTGTAAGAATAAATTTCCATAATTTTAGTCTACTAAGTCAGTGGCAGTTTGTTACATTAGCCTCAGTAGCCTCAGTAAACAAATCTGTATACATATAAAAGTTGTTGAGACTGCATATGAAAATCATTATTTTTAGATTTTAAAATCTAATGTGAATGTCATTGATATAGCTGAGAAAGCAGGGGACACTAAGGAGTGCAGAAGAAGTAGCAAAGATTTTACCAGTGTATTTTTTCTTTCTAAAAGAAATTTTCATGGGAAAATTATTTTTGATAAATATATGCTCACTGGAGAGCAGTATTATTATCAGACTTAATTAAAACTTATTGAGGGAGCAACTAATAAGTTTAGAAATATTACATAAGTTACTTTTCTTAATTTTTGTAGTTACCTAGGAAAATATTATTTTTCTCTGTTCATATACAAGCAAGAAAAATGTCATTGATAATAGTTAATGTGTTTATAGTTGTAATAGCAATATCTATAGCAATTACTACTTATTGAGAAACTACATTATGATATACACAGCATGGTGTACATTTTTCTAAGTCTTTATGGATATTTTCATATAGAATCCTTTACTTTCAGATAGGAAAAATGAAGCTCAAATGTATTAAATAATTAGCCCAGCACCAACCAGATAGTACATTCTGGACATGGAATTTGAATAAAATTTACTGACTTTCTATCATATTGTGACAAGTTTTTTTAGCCTATGTTTACCTTTATTATTTTATTTTATTTTTATTTTTGTGGTACTTGGGGGTTGAACCTAGGGCCATGCACATACTTTGGAAGTGCTCTGCCATTGGGCTTCACTCCAGACCTCTTTTAATTTTTTATTTTGAGTCAGGGTCTTGCTAAGTTACCCAGACTGCCTCTGGCCTCAGGCTCATGATCCTCCTGCCTCTGCCTCCCAAATTGCTGGGATTATAGGCTGTGCCATTGTCCCGAGCTGCCTGTTTACTTTGAAAGGAAAATTTTGTCAGCTTATTATGTTGTTGTTGTTGTTGTTGTTAGGTGCCGTTGAATCGGTATCCAACTCATAGCGACCCTCTGTACAACAGGGGAAACACTATTGTCAGTGCTTCTCTGCTGTTCATCGGGTTTTCAATGGCAGATTGATTTTTGGGAGGGGGTTGCCAGGTCCTTCTCCCAAGCCTGCAGCACCTGGTGTTCCCAGGCGGTCTCCCATCCAGGTACTAACCAGGCCCGACCCTGCTTAGCTTCCAAGATCTGACGGGATCGGATGCCACAGGGCTACCGCTGCAGGCCAGCTTATTATAGTTTGTTACTAAAAAAATGCTATAATGCCAGGAAGGGTTTTTGGAGAAGGGCACTTAATTATAGAAGACTGAAACGTGGGGATTAAAGTAGGAGGGTGAAGGCTGTTAACATAAAAAGCTTTTGGAAGGACCAATGAAAGAGAAAATGTATGAAGATACAAATATCCTAGAAAGCCTTACACATATTTTTGCAAAGAAATATTTTTATGGCTATAATTGCAAGCTTTTGGCTAATACCAAATAACTATGAATGAATGAATGAATGAATGAATGAATGATTAAATAAATAAATAAATATTTAAAAAATTCTCAATAAATGTTTGTCTTACAAGGTTTCTTACAGGTCATTTAGAAACCTTGACACATATCCATGGTTTGGCCTCCACAAGATCAGCCAGGCCTTTTCTCTTTCTTATTTTGGACTATAAGAACTAAATTTTCTTGGCAATGTCCTGTTCCTTCATACAGTCCTTCCTTTGTTTATCCTTTTTGTTTAATCCACATTTTCCTTTTAAATTTCTTGGAGAAGACAGCACAGAACATTTACTATTTAAATGCCTTACTTTTTTGTTTTGAGTGGAGTCAAAGTTTTTGCTTTTTAATGTTTGCTGTGTACTTACCTCATAATGAAGGAGATCCATGACCAAACTATTTACTTTTGAAATTCTTTAAAATACTTAGAGGAAGAATGTTGTAGATATACATACAAGCGCAGGCATTAAACAATACGTTCTTGCTGTCACCTTAGGGAAGAAGTTTAGAGTGAGCAAAGGTAGAATCTGCCAGTCTGAAATACAAGTGACTAAATGTCCTATTGCTGGGATTTAGCTCAATTGTTAGAGCACTGCACTGCAGTCTCTGAGGTCCCGAGTTCAATTCCCAGCACCGCAAAAATGGGAGAAGGACCTGGCAATCCACTCCCAAGGCAATCCCAAAACAGTCAGCCATTGAAAACCCTATGAGGGTCGCTATGAGTTGGATACTGACTCGAAGGCACCTAACAACAACAACAAACAACAAATGTCCTATTTTCTGAGATAAATCTCCCACTTTTATACCTTTGCCTCTACTGATGTAATTCAAATGCAAAAACTAAATTAAGCAAATTCATCATAAAAGAGATGGGTGGGGTCATCTCTTTATGTTTAGGATTCCTTGCAAAAACTATGGTGTTATTTTTAGGTGTTGTCCAGTGGGGTCCCACTCTCAGTGACCCTATGTATAACAGAATGAAGCACTCCCCAACACTGTACTGTGCCTGGCACTATGTCAGTGGTTCTCTGCTATTCATAGGGTTTTTAATGGCTAATTGTTTCAGGATTGTTTTGGGAGTGGGCTGCCAAGTCATTTTGGCATTTCATTCAGTGCTGGGGATCAAACCCAGGGCCTTAGAGAGGGCAGAGCAGCACTCTATCAAATGAGCTAAAACTCACCATGTAAAAACTATACTAAGTAGATCATTTGTCTTTTTTATTTTTGAAGAAGATGGAATCCACAATGACTAAAAACTATTACTGCACTTTATATTCTTTGTGTCATTTGCACCATTTAAAATTTGTGGTTGTGCTCCATGACCATAATTTAACACCATACTATGTCTCCAAAAGGGGTAACTGGCTCTATCCAATGGGTTAGAATAATAGGTAGGTTTTATTTTTCCCTTAAAGTAAAAACCTTTTGGAAATCTGAAATTGCCTGCTGGCCCCTGGCAAATTCTTACAATATTTCTAATTCTGTATGTGGAAGAAAAACTACCCCGGGGATACTTTAAAACACATCCCAAAACTTTGGTTTCACAGTGTTCTCTGCTCTACCTAGAATTACTGCCAGCTCAATAAGCATCTCATTAGTTTAGCCTAAGAGAAAAACTTGAATTTTTCTCAATATAATTCCAAAAGTTTCAGCAATGTTTAAGAATTTACATTTACAATGGCTATGTACCCCTCTCTTTGCTCTGATAAGTATGATGCAAACGTCCACATATGAATGAAAGTCATTTTAAAATAGACTCACCCCAAATCCCTTCACACTAGCAAAGTCTCTTTTACCCTTCCTCTTCTTTAAATACCTGTGGAAAATCAATTAGTTCTTTGGGCTTCAGTTTTGTCATATTTTATTACAAAAAAGGGACTATCTTTAACTGAATTATTATTCAGCTGTCTTCCTCCAGGTCTAAAGTTCTAGAAGACTGAGCTACAAATCATTCAAAGTACTTTGTCAAGCAGACATGGAAAGAATATGAAGAAAACATTTATTTGTAGATTCATTACTTCTTCCTGGCTTCTTTTCTTGCTGTTTTCCTCCCTTCCTTCCCTTCTTCCTTCATCATTCCTTCTGTCCTTCCTATTTTCCCTCTATGACTCCATAAGTGGCTACAAGCAGGAAGAAAATCTCCACATAAAACAATTTTAATTTTAAAAATTTTCATCATCAAATATATATACTATTATGTGATTTTTCTTTGGCTTCCAGTGATTTTTAGGCATTTGACCTTGCCTTCTGCTACTGGATAAAGTATCTTAAAATTTATAATCATGTCTCAGTTTTGCCTGTTGTTGTTGTTGTTATGTGCCCTTGGGTCCTATTCGACTCACAGGGACTCTTGTAAGGTTTTCAATAGCTCATTGTTTTGGGATTGTCTTGGGAGTGGATTGCCACCTCTTTCTCCCATTTTTGTGGTTCTGGGATTGAACTTGGGACCTCAGAGACTGCAGAGCAATGCTGTACCAACTGAGCTAAATCCCAGCCAATTTTGCCTACATAATAGATACTCAGTCCTTTGTCCTTTTTAAGTCAACTTTAGGTTAATTATTGTAATTTTTTAATTTATCTTGAAATTACCAAAGCTATTAGAGAAATAAATATTTAATACAACAAAAGTATTTTTAGTGTTAGTAGTGATAATAATAGCAAACCAAAGTAATGGCTAACATTTATTGAATACTGGTTGTGTTTGAGGTATAATAAATTCTATACTTTATAAGGGCATGTAATATTTCCATCAATATTAAAAAAGAACTGTAGTTTGGTATGTTAAATAACTTATTCAAGATTATATAATACCTAAATTGTTTTAGCACCCATCATATAAAAAATACTGTGCTAGAGAAACATAATAGACGTTATCCATCACACCAGCAACACCATTAGCCTGCATAGAATGACATAATGATACTTAGTGCCGAAAGCCATTATTACTGGTGTCTCATTATAGAGGCTGGTGTGGTGGTTCATCTGGTGAGCCCTCCAGAGAGGGTCGTCCATATTCCAAAGGGCTTGGCAGCTAAATTGTTAGGAAGACCATCATTAAAATATAAAGGCAAATTATGTTCTTTCTAGGCCACCTATCCTAAGTTAAAATAATTTTAGAATGAGTAAATGATAAACACTTATCTAGGTTTTACATATGCTACATAAAGAAAATTAGTTACCCTGTAATGATCATGCACCCAACTCTGCATTAAGTTGTTGTTGTTGTTGTTGTTGTTGTTGTTGTTGTTGTTGTTAGGTACCATTGAGTCAGGTAGGACTCATAGTGACCCTATGTACAACAGAACAAAACAGTCCCCGATTCTGTCCCATGTACCTGACTTTTTTATGTTTAAGCCCTTCATTGCAACCACTGTGTCAATCCATCTAGTTGAGGATCTTCTCTTTTTTTTGTTGTTGACCTGCCACTCTCCCAAAGATTATGTCCTTCTCCAAGGATTGGTCTCTCCTGACAACATGTCCAAAATACATAAGATGCAGTCTAGCAATCCTTGCTTCCAAGAAGTACTCTGGTTGCACTTCTTCTGGGTTGGATCTGCATTAAGTTAGTGTGAGTATAATAATGAGTGTGTGATGGTATATTTTGTATTTGTTGGTGCATGTGTATGTTTGTGTTTTCATTCAGACTATGAAATTACCTCACTTTATGGAAAAAAATTAAGGCTCACAGATTGTAAGTAATGTGCCAAAAGTCATTTGCCTGGTTGGGGCTTGATAGAGAGAAAAATCTCATTTGGATTTAGTAATATCTGAATTTGAATATTGCTCTGTTGCTTTGTGTGCACTTTTGCAAGATAATAAAGTCTAACTTAGTTAATTGTTGTTGTTGTTATTGTTGTCATTAGTTACCTTTGAGTTAGGTCCAACTTGTAGCATCCCTATGTACAACAGAATGAAACACTCCCTTAACTTACTTAGGCTATATGAAATTTAAGTACAATAAAGTATGTAAAAGCACATATTTTAACCCTGTCTATAGAAAGTAGCCTTTTTCCTAAATTGCCCAACTACTCTGCCTTTAAAAGCATTAGCAAATAGGGTTCTTTTTCCAGTATTTTGAGGAACTTTGTGGGAAAGGCTTAGAGCCAAATAGGAGACAACAGTGTTGGTAATAGAGCATTTCCTCAACAATTAGCATAAATGAAAAATTACCAGTATGTTCATTTACTGTGCCTTTCTCCTGAAGAAGCTGCATTCTACGCACAATATGCACCTTTAGTGGAATGCTGCTGCTTGTCACCAGGGTGCATATCTTGGGCACTGCTTGGTTACTTACATTTTGTAACAGGACACAAAGACAGAAGACACCACAGTTGACCATTCACAGTTCACACTCACTATGTGTTTAGAAATACTGAAGTCATCTCTTCATCTGCCTCACTAAGACCATCAACATCAAATAAAATGGGCTTGATAAATTCAGTGATAATTTGAAAGCTGTATCAAGAGCACATTTTGCTGAAATGGAAATACTAATAAAACTGGGGGCTCAGAAAGAGTCCATTATCTTCTTCACCAAGTTTGCAGAAAAATTGCCTCTTATTAGTTCCCAGCCTCTGGTGACTTCAGGCTATTTTTACAATCTGGGTTTGGACAGAGTGTCTAGGACTACCTGCCAAGGAGAAGCAGGGGCTTTGTTCAGAGGCTTGCTCATCACATGAGGTAATGGCACATCTGTTTGGACCGTCTGAGCTGAGCGAGCAGATGCTGCTGCAAACTGAGTATTTGGAGAAACAACAACAAAAATAAAGAGAAAGCAACTTTTAAAACAAGTCTCCCTTCGGCACAGATTTACAGGCTGCTGCCAGAGACTCAGAGAGCTGTCTGCACATCCCGAACATGATGGGGTAGCTCTGATGCAGCACAGATCTCAAGGCCAGCTGAAAGAATTAGTCGAAAATAACTTTAGAAAAAAAATACAACCAATTTCTTGCAACATCAGAACATTCGAAGTGATATTCTTAACTGGTGTAACTTCTGGCAAATGGCAAACCTCACTCTGTGGCTGTGTGCAACACAAAAGGGTTATGCAAGCCTTGCTAATGTTGAAAATTGCCAGATAGCGTTCCCCCTCTCCTCTTCATGGACCTTACTTTTCTGGAAAGTTCATGTTTTATATCTGAGTCAATTTTAAACTGAGAAACAAGCTATTTATCATTACTTTCTAGTCTGCCTCTCAGGCTGTCTATGCATCCATCCTGTCTTCTGTCCCTCCGCCCACTTCTCCATCACAGGGGTCAGACTTTACACTGAATATTTAGGTTTCTTTTTACTTATTAAGTGTGATAACTCAAATTATATATTTTAAGATATTTACTATGTTGATATACTCCTCTCTTTTTAATTTTTTCTTGGTATATTCATTATTTAATACATTGGCACAGAGTCAAAAGAGATTTTACTTAATGAGGACTATTATGTGTATGTGGGGCTGAGGTTCAGTTCAGTTAGTAGAGCACCTGCTCTGCACTCTCTGAGGACCTGAGTTTGATCCCGCACCACAAAAATGGGAGAAGGATGTGGCAGTCCACTCCTGAAGCAATCCTGAAACAATGAGCCATTGAAAACCCTATGATGGTTGCTATGAGTCGACCTCACAACAGCAAAATTATGTGTATTTGTGGAAAATAGCACTAGTCTTTCCCCAGGAAAATGCTAGATGCTGTAAATGTGGGGTAATTTTATAACTGCATTTGCTCTGTTTTTGCCAGTCATCCTTGTGTTATGTTTAGTTTATCATTTTTTTCCCGAGATTTTTTATTATCATCAAAGCATTGTTGTTTTTAGATGCCATTGAGTCGGGTCCAGTTCATAGCAACCCTATACACAACAAAATGAAACACTTCCCAACACTGTGCCATGCCTAGCACTATTGTCAGTGCTTCTCTGCTATTCATAGGGTCTTTGACAGCTGATAATTTTCACGATTGCTTTGGGAATGAATTGCCACATCCTTTTCCCATTTTTTTGGTGCTGGGGATTGGACCAAGGGACTCAGAGAAGGCAGAGCTGCAGTCTACCAACTGAACTAAACACCAGCCCCAATAAAGTGTTAATGTGTATGAAAATCATCTTGAATAGTTTTTGCAACACCATGTTGCATTTTCAGCTTCTTGTGGTTTCAATTGGTCATAAATGAGATGCATGGATAATAAGCAGAATTCTTATTTTAAGTTGTCCTTAAATGTGTCCATTGGCCAATAATGATAGAATACAACTATTTTCAACCCCTCCCATCCCCTTATAGATACAAAGGCAACTAAAGTTCTCTCAAAGGGAATGCAGGTATCTTACATAATGAAGTGCTTATGTAAAGAAGTGCTGTCAGCAATACATGACACGTGTCTTGGGACAAATAGTTCCCTTTGATTCCCAGTGGTATGAAGAAGGTGTTTTTTTTTTTTTAAGTTTGGCTTGTTTTGTAATGTTTTTTTTTTTCTTTTTAAATCTTATTAGGAAATAAACAATGGAGGACCCCAGCCACCTGCCAGGCACTCCAGGTAAGAAAATTCTAGAAGTCCACTTGCTGTACCCCAAAGTATTTAAGTAGTTGTCACAAAGTAGTTTGGCTTGTTTGGTAACCCTTGTTTTTCCTTTTTAAATCTTATTAGGAAATAAACAATTGAGGACCCCAGCCACCTGCCAGCCACTCCAGGTAAGAAAATGCTAGAAGTCCACTTGCTGTATCCAAAGTAGTTGTCACATAGATTCCTTCCTTCTTAAGCCTTATTTTACTCCTCATTTTTGGCACCACATCACCCAAACTGTATCATATAAACACAGCCAAGCAGAATATACACTTAAATAGCACTTTCACACACACTCAAATGCAGGCAGCCCCAGTGTCTTTGCCTGATCAAATATAAGGAGGAAGGACTTACCGTGAGAAGCATCTTACAAACAGCAGGGTATGTTGAAGAGACAAGCATAGATAAAGAAAAAAAGGCACTGATGTCCTCTCCACCATATGATGATTGAGCCTGGGAGATTTGCTTAATATCCACACAGACTGTGTCCACTTCATTGTAGGATGGAGAGAGGTAGTGGTCCCAGAGAATTACTTTATTAGTGAGATGAAGAGGAAGTAAGACAGGTTGAGCGAACCTGGGGTTTGTGCTATGACAGGATACTTAGAAAACCAGACTGCAAGTTGGCCCAGCCACTTTTCAGCCAGTGTGACTTAAGATGAGGAAGTGATAACTTGGATATCATCAACCTCTTCGTCCTCCACCAGCCCCAGGTCTCACCCTAGCAGGGCAAAGAAATGGGGAGGCCCTTGTTGTTGTTAAATCGGTCTGTGGTCTTGAGGTTGAGGATCATGTAGGATGTAGGTAAAGATGGGGAACATTAAAAAGGGGATGGGACCTCATCTAGAGGCGTGGGGAAAAGCCAGCATCATCCTTGGCATTGGGGATCCAACATGAAGAATTAGTGCTGCCAGGAAAGTTTTTTGTTGTGTAAACAATACAGAGCAAAGAATTGCCTGAGGGTACGAGGGTGTGTCATTGCCTAAGAGATCACGGAGCTGTGCCAGTAATCAGAGTAGTGACGATGGGAAATTTTAGGTTAAGCGCCTATGAAAGATGCATGACGAACAAGGGTTGAGCAGTTCTGCTGTAGAGCTTGGAAATAATACTGTGAGCATCCTTGCTATGGTCATTTAGTTGTATGTTACATAACGTATGCTTATGTTATACACATACACATATGTAATTACTTAGTATTAATGTTGTAATAAATTATGTCAACAATAAGATGCCCAGAAAAAAACTTACATGTTTGTCTAAAAACTTAAGAAATGAAATTCAGTTTCCAGGGAAGTTGATGATGATTGTGCAATATGAAAAAATATCTGTTGACATGTGTCAACCAGTATAGAGATACGCTGACAGCATAAGAATTGGGGTACTGCCGAAGAGCTAGCAATTAGTTTTAGAAGTCTGTAGCAATACATGAACATGCCTTGCTGCAGGAGACATACAGACATGGCTTTATTCTGCGTGATCTTTGGTGTATATCAAGGAACTATCTTTCTGAACTGATTTTACCAATTCTCTATTTAAAGTGTTTTTCCCCTATGGATATCCCAAAATCAATGTGACAGCTGGGAATTCATTAATAGAGCTTGCACATGATTTCATATCTGTATCATCAGATGTTTCCAATAGAAAAAAATCAGCTAATTAATTTAAAAAATGATTAACTTTTTTCCCTATGCCAAGTTGAAGAATCAAAACTTCCCTTTAAGAGGACCATTTATTGAAGATAAAACTTCTCAGATTATTCTGCATGTTATTATAAATTCAACTAAAGATTTCTTATTAATATGCATCATGTGTATGCAGTGATAGTGCAAATACATATGTGCTAGAGCATGGCATTGAAGTAAAAATGTACTTACTAAACTAGAACACTTGGAATTAGTTTGGGTAAGCCCTTAATTCCTAATTTTTGCCAAAGCTTTTTATAATATTCTACCAGTTAAAAAAGCTCTAGTTGTCAAAATTCATAAACATTTCTATGTAAACATTTAGGCTAATTATGATTTTGGTAAGCATGGTTTAAAATATGTAAGCAACAGGCATTCTCATGTACTATTTGTGGCGTATAAAACAATTCAACTTCTTTGTAATTGTTGTTTTCCGATTCTAATAATGTTAAACAAACATCATCCTTATGACCCAGCAATTTCACTCTAGGTATGTATCTAAGAGAAAATGTGTTAATGCAATATGTTCTCTCAAAGACTTGGGAAATAATATTTACAGCAGCTTTATTCTTAAAAAGCTGAAAATGCAAACTACCCAAATGTCATCAACAGAAGAATGGGTAAAAAGGAATGCGGTAACTCATACAAAGAAATTATTTACCATAATTAAAAAAGAATGAATGGTACATGAACATTACAGGCATAATACTGAATGGTGGAAACACAGGAGGTCAAGACATAACATGATTTCATTCATACGAAGCCCAAGAATAGAAAGCACTAATCTATGATGAGGTAAATAAGTGAGAACTAGTGACTGCCTTTGTAGTGGAGCAGAGATTGAATAGAAAGAGGCAAAAAGGATGATGACAATACTCTATACCTTGATTCTGGGGAGAGTTCAGATGGTGTATACATGGTCAGGATTGAGCTGTACCATTGTACACACTAAGCTGTTCAACTGTTATTTGTACATTTTCATTTTTGCAAACCATTCGTTGTGAGAAAGGAAGTATTAAATGTTCACCCATGTTATTTTATTAAAAATGCATACATTATTACCTGGCAAAAATGAATAATCATCCTATTAATTAAAAAATTGTCAAAACAATATCAGTGCTATTGTTAAAGACAGGATTGCTAAAAAGTATTTAAGTACATAAATATAAGGGATAATTCTGATATTTTGCAATCATCACAGAATTTAATAAGGATTTTAAATTTTTTATTTTAAGCCATAACACATGCCTGTAATCCTAGCATCTTGGGAGGCTGAGGCAGGAGGATCACAAGTTTGAGGCCAGAGGCAGACTATGCAATTTAGACTGTGTTTCAAAATAAAAAACAATGAAAAGAGGGACTGGAGGTGCAGTTCAGTGGTAGATCACTTGCCTAGCATTTGTGAAGCCCTGGGTTCAACCATCAGTACTGAAAATAAAATTTAGCATGCATAGATACAATTTAAAAAAATTAGAACTAATTTAATGTAAACAAGATATTAAACTATCATCTTAATAAATATTTTAAATTATGTAATTTCAGTTTTTCTAAATGCCCCCCTTACCCTCAAAATTGTCATAGTATGGATAATAAAGTATATAGTTACTCTATTCTTATATGTTGTTTGGAATTAGATGATTTCATGAGGAAATGTATATATAATATTGTGCTCATGAGAAAATTCAGGCTCAGGGAACATAATGACTTGCCAACATTTGCAAAGTATTTTGCATCACTTGGGTTGGACTGGAGGAAGGGCTTACTATAAAATATTTCCACTAGTCCATGATCACTGTGCTTCCTTCAAACTGAATGATTGCTTGATTGGTTAACTCACTTCAAAGCATGTATTCAGGAGCTGTAAGAGGATATGCTCTACCCAAGGTTACAGAGGCTAAAGGTGCCAAAATATAATTATTTACTAGAAAAAAGCACACAGCATAATGAAATGGACATAAGGATGAATTAGTATAGAAGGTGTGTGTTTTATGGTGGGCATGTGTATAGAAATCATAAGTGCATATAGATGGATTAATCTTTCTAGTAAGTGAAGTTTGAAAGATAAGTAACAGGTAATGTATATGTGGTCTCTTCATTATCAGTTTTATTTTATTGATATATAAAAGAAATTGAAGATTGGATAAATTCACACACACACATGCACACACACTTAAAAGAATTACTAGTGAACTTCTACCCTAGTTAAGAAAAACATTGTTAGGACCTTGGGAGTCTCCAGGATCTCAACTCTTATATTGCCTTTAAAAAATTATTTTTTCAATGAGTTTTAACATCTATATGTCAGTCATTGAAAGCCCTATGAGGGGCACTATGAGCTGGAGCCAACTTGACAGCACCTAACAACAACAACAACAACAACAACAACAACAACAACAGCATACATTTGAAGGTGTGTCTATTGTTTTTCCTATTTGGAGATATTTCATAGATGGAAACATACAGAAATATGAAAGTATCTTTTTTTGCTAGTAGCAACACATTTTCAGATAGGCCTATGGGAATGCCCTCTGAGATTGCTTTCTGAACTTGGAACAACGTGAAGAGCAACAGGTGAATTTCTTTGCATCACCTTCATGCAGAAGTATGATAATTGAGGGTTGAAATGAAAGCAAGACATGAATGCTTACTATACACCAAGCAGTTTAAAAGTGAAGCAATATACAACTTAGAAATGAGAGGAGTTTTTCAGTGTCCAGTCTGTTAAATAGTTTTGTAGCTGAGAAGAACAAACCAAGTATCATTTCCCTTTTTATATTTTTTATTTTAAAATATTTGCTTGATAGTGATTATATATATTCAAGATGTCCAACACGGTGACACATTATGTAATCATTTCCACAGTCAAAACAATGAACATATCCCTTATCATCTATGCTCTACACTAAATCTCCAGAACTTGATTATCTTATACCAAAGTTTGTCAGCTTGGACCAGCATCTCTTCATTCCCTCTACCCACTGGCCGCTAGTAACACTGTTGTACCCTCAGCTTGTATGAGGTTAACATTTTTAGTTTCCTTATGTAAGTGAGAAGTATTTGTATATGTCTGGCTTATTTTACTTCCCATAATGTCCTCCAGGTTCATGCATGTTGTCAAAAATGGCAGGATATCCTTTTTATGGTTAAATAATACTCCAGTATGTGTGACACATATAGATGTATGTATGTATACACCTTATGTGCACACACACGTATGTGTTTAAAATGGTACCATTTGCCCATCAATGAATAATACTTAGATTGTTTCTATTTCTTGGCTATTGTAGGCAGTGCTGCAAAGCATATGGCAATCCAAGTATCTTCTTCAGATACTAATTTCATTTCCTTTCAATATGTACCCAGAAGTGAGACTATTGTATCATATATTATTTCTATTTTTAATTTTTAAAGACCTTTCTTACTGTTTTCAGTGTTCAGCAGAGATTTTATTACTGTTCAGGCTTTAACATTATAGGATGAGCACCTTTAATCTGGAAATCAGAAACCTTTTGGGTGCCAACATGACTCGGTAAGTGAAAAGTTCCATAACTGACTTCACGTGATAGGTTGTAGGTCTTAAGTCTATGTGTGTAAATTGTATATGAAATATAAATAAATTTTATATTTTGTATCAGGTATTATACCCAAGACATTTCATTATGTATAGGCACATATTTCAAAATCTAACAAAAATTCAAAATCTGAGACATTAATGGTCCCCAACATTTTGGATAAGGGATACTCAAAACTGTATCTGAAGATAAGATGTATACACGTGAGAATTCATTGAAGAAATCAGAGCAGAGACAGTGCCCTCCATGCATGTGTTCTAAATTCTCAATGTTTTATAAGGTAGGAGCATAAACACACACTGGATGTACCACATACAAAACTTCATTTGTACTTGATATTTGTTTGAATTCATATAATGGCCTCATTCTGAATTTTATGTATAGTCATCAGCTCAGATATCCTGTCTTTCTAACACATTACAGGGTCTTATAATAGGAATCTTAGTTTTAAAATGCCATTATTCAAGTTTTTCTGAAGTGGAGGCCTGTAAAGACCCTAGGATAATAACCAGAACCATATCATTGCCACATGTGTTCAAATATCTTTGATAGAAATTATTTGTGAGCCTATAGGACATGCAGAAGTATGATAAGCCCTTAAATAATTTTATATATAATAGCTAAGAAAGCAATAATGAGCTATAATATATGTACTTTTTATTCATGTAATTACTTGCAGTTGGATTTCTATATGTACCTACAGTTTATTGTGAAACCTGTAAGATTAAAATAAACTGTGCTTACAGAAATATTCTTTCAAAGACTCCTTTCAGTCAGTGGTCAAATGTTAGAAATAGTCTGAGAACCTGAAAGAGCTTTTGAGATCTATAATGAAAAATAAAATTTCCTGAACATTTAACCTTAAGATGCTTTTTTTTTTTCTTTCACTACTTCTATACTACTTGGGAGAAATATTTTATGAGTGTGGATGTTTCTAAGTCAGATGCTGTGGTGCACACCTGTAATCCCAGCTACTTAGGAGACTGAGGCAGGAGGATCCCAGCTTTAAAGCCAAACGCAGCCTGTGCAACTTAGGAAGATAGCCTCTCAAATAAAAAATAAAGGGACTAAGGATGTGGCTTTGTGGTGGGGGACTTGCATAGCATGTTCAACTCCTAGTACTGTTAAAAAAAAAAAAGTGATGTTCCTGTTACACTGCTGGGTCCTTTGAGGCTTTGGTTTGCCTGGGAAATCACAACAGCCATTTTCATTTACTTTTCACTGTGATGCAGCTGATCACAATTGTATCTAATAGTTGTCGTTAGGTGCCCTCAAGTTGGGTGTGACTCAGGGGCATTATATACAACAGAAGGAAACATTCCCCAACGCTGTGCCATCCCGGCACTATGTCCATGCTTCTCTGCTATCCATAGGGTTTTCAATGGCTGATTGTTTCAGGGTTGTTTCAGGAGTGGATTGCCACATCCTTCCAGTTTTGTCATGCTGAGTTTTGACCTCAGAGAATGCAGAGCAGCACTCTACCAACTGAGCCAGCCCCCAGCCCCCATCTAATAGTTGGTGAAGTAAAAATCTCTATGGAACTTTTAGAAAGTACCTAAGGGAAATAAACTGTGGGTAAAAAGTAAACCATAATTTCAAACCAGTTTTATGGAATATTTTATCTGTTATGTCTCAGAGCCTTGTCAGAGTTCAAGAGCTTGTCTTTCTCCATCACTTGGCTTCATGTGCTTATTGTTTAATCTGATGATTGGTAAACATAAGTCTATACACATTTGTAGTTTCTAGCAAATGTGTTCTTTGTAAACTTCAAAGTCGTGCCATTGCTAAGAGTCACAACATATATTCAATCCTATAATGGGTGTTTATACTATGAAAGATAATTACAATCACTGCAATCAGACTACTAGCATATATCAATAGTTATGCTATAAGAGGAGCCTGCAGCCATACAGCTGTGGCATCCAATCCCATCAGATCTCAAAGTTAAGCAGGGTTGGACCTGGTTAGTACTTGGATGGGAAGACTGCCTGGGAACACCAGGTGCTGCAGGCTAGGGAGAAGGACCTGGCAACCCACTCCCCAAGAAATAATCAGCCATTGAAAACCCTATGAATAGCAGAGAAGCAGCAACAATAGTGTGTCGCCTGTTGTACGTAGGGTCAGTCACTATGAGCCACCTAACAACAACAACAATACTATAGGACACATGCAGAGAAATTTTCTCTGTATTTTTCAATTTAAATCTTAAACCATAGATATCTATGGCAATTTACACTGTGCTTCCTTCTAGTCTGCTGTTGTCTCACTTCCTACTATCAGTTACTCTTACAACTGTTTTGTTAAAAATAGAAAGTGATATGAGGTTACTTTCCTAGCAGTACTTAGCCACTTGATTTTATATGATGTTGAAACCTGGGTGAGAGAATTTTGCTGTGAATTTGGGCAGAATCAGAAGTGATAACATTGGTTTGAATCATGGTTTTAATACTTACCAGTGACCAGCTCATGTGTCTTAAAGCTAAATTGAGATAAGTCGTACCCATCATATCAGTTATTGCAGTTTTAAAAATTTACCATCTTAAAGAGTGGGCCAAAGCAAGCTTTAATAGAGACAGCCAGAAGTTAAAATTCATATTTGAATTTCTGTAGTAAAGATGGAAAAAAAATGAAATCCAAGTGAACAGTAAAAACAAAGCAAACATAGTCTGCCTATTCTTAGTCTCTTGGAATAATATTCATTACTGACATGAATGCATACCAATGTGTTCTTACTTTTAGAAGCACACATCTAAAATTTTGTTTACATATCAAGTGAGGTTAGTAAGTGAGAACTTGCTGGTTAGTAGATATCAATATGTATTGTAAGAGTTAGTAAATTATGTTTTCAAGTCCTACCACACTGATATAATCCCTGTACCAGCATTGCTGCTTGATCCTTTCCTACCAGGAGAGTCGATTTCTGGAAGAAAAACAACCTCTTATATTTACTCATCAAGGCTAGATTTGGAAAATGTGTTGGGGTATATGTAGAAAAAAAAATGCAAGTAATTAAACATTAAATTTGCTCATTTTTAACACATGGGAAAAATAGATAAACATCTAAGTGGCATGTCTGATGTTGTGTGTGTGTGTGTGTGTGTGTGTGTGTAGCCTGCAGCCATAACACTGTGGCATCTGATCCTGTCAAATCTCAGAAGCTAAGCAGGGTCCAGCCTGATTAGTCCTTGGATGGGAGACCACACACCAGGTGCTGTAGGCTTGGGAGAAGGATCCAGCAACCCACTCCCCCAAAACAATCAGCCATTGAAAACCCTGTGAATAACAGAGAAGCAGTAACAAAACCATTTTGCCTATTGTAGGTAGGGTTGCTAGGAGTTGGATACCAACTCCACAGCACCTAACATGTATATGTATATCCATATACACCTATTGGTACATTAGTTCATGAAATTTATATAAGCACATTTTCTCTTTTAAAATGCGTTGTACATGAATGGATATCTAAGATAGTATTTTATTTCTTTTGAGTTTCTAGTAATGTCTTGGCTCATGTTGCAGTCTCAATAAACACATAATATGTTAATTGAAGAATGATTGAGTGAATAAGTGAGTAGTATGATTTAACAGTTCTCAAGGATCACTCACTTTCCATAAGCCATAAGCAACTCCTTTTTTTGGGAGTGAAATAGTTATATTTTTCCCTTGATTTAAGAAAATAATTTCTAGTTATATCTGTACATCAGAATTCATTAGGGAGCTTTTAAAATGATAATTGATCAGCCTCTCCTGCAATAATCTGATTCAGGATTTGAGGGAATGGATGTAAGGACAGCTATTTTCTGTTATGGACCAAAGGTGATAGATAGCCCCCAATGCAAGGATTGTGAATATTTTATTACATGTATTAGGAAAAACACATGGTCATTTTTACTTACTATATGTTTTCAAATTGGTTTTGACTTTTAATCATATTACAGGAAGCTGTATTTTAATTTATATTTCCAAATCACCAAAATGAACACATTTAATTCTTAGCTACTGATGAATTGCAATATAGCTTATAATTTCTTCAAAATTACATTTATTTTAAGGATTAAAGAGCACATATTTACCACAACTTCCTCCATGGTCTTCCAAACATAACTAATACTAATTTCCTTCCCCTATGATGAGCTTTTTCATTTGGTTATTGTAGCTTCTTCTGCATACTTGCCTATTCCTTGATTTTTATGTAACAGAAATATTATAATAACATTTAGTCATTTCAAATGAAGAAAAAAAAAGCTTATAAGTTCACAAGTGTGTAGCACAATAGTAATTTTTTATGTTTTGGTTC
The DNA here is from genome assembly GCA_007922755.1 of Pedetes capensis. NCBI lineage: Eukaryota > Metazoa > Chordata > Mammalia > Rodentia > Pedetidae > Pedetes > Pedetes capensis. Next base: position 44,221 of record VMDO01012023.1, on the reverse strand, counting down.
ACTTTAAGTTTCTCTTGTTCATGTACATGTATTCTTAATGGCTCTTGCCCACATCAATATTGATTTAACCTAACAAAAATAAATTCAAGTTATTTTCCTTTCAAGATTAGAACACTTCTTGCTCTCCTACTTACCAATTGCCTGGCCTGAGATGTGGAGAAACAACGTCAGGGAAGGACAAGAAAGAATTAGAGATTCTGATCATCTACAGAAGGTTTTCATTAGCTACTGTCACAAATTGTCACTATTGAATAATGACCCAACACAGTCCAGCAGACTTTAATCCCTTGGTTGTGCCTTTGCATGTTGCACCTTGTTAAATGTGTAGGGGTGTTCCACATTGTGCTTCCATGCTCTAAAGTTCTCAGTTGCCTCTCATATGCTCTGTTATTGTTCCAAAGGGCTCAGTGCTGGGCCATGGCAGCTGAATTGCCATTAAACAATGGTTATACCAAAGGAAAATAATTTTAAAGAACAGTAACTTTTTAAATGAAGAAGTTAGGTTTATTTTGTCTCTTTATTCTTCTATAAAGCAGAAGGAAGACTCAAACCAATATGAGAGCCAAAGTTAAATAAATAGGCACAGGACAATGAAAGTTAGAGCTAAACTACCAACTTCAGAGGTGACTTTTTGAGAAAAACAAAATCAAAAGCAAAACAAAACAAAAAAACTTTGGCACAAACATATCACTAAATAGGCTGGTCCAGAAAAAAAGAAAGCACAAATATCCAAAATTGGAAATGAGTATGGGTAAAAGGCCCTGGGCAGACAAAATATAAATAATTTAATGAGAGCAATTTTTATAATTCCACAAATATTAATTTGAAAAATTTAGGTGAATTATTTTCCTTTTTCTATCTGCCTTTACTGAAAGAACCTAATACTTAATGATATTCTGAATTTTTCTTGCCATTATTTTCTCCATTTTACATAGTCTTTATATTATAGAAGAGACCGAAGCACAGAAAGCTTAAATGACTCTTCAGGTGAAACAGAAGAATCCAATGTGAATTCCCCATACTACCTTCCCTCTGCCTTAGGACATACCTTAGTATTTCCCCTTACTGTTTGTGCATTTAGGAAGAAATATTCAAATGATTCCAAGAGCAAATCTTTCATTACTTTAGATTTTTATTCATTCTGGATATTTCTATATCAGAAATATAATGTTTCTCATAGCTATTTACAATATCATGGACCCTGCCTTCCTTTCAATGTGATTTTCAATAATTTTATTTGTCTAAAAGTTATTTAATATTCTTGCTCATGTTTTCTGTATTTTTCCATGTCTTCAGTTCTCATAAGATTGTAGATCTTTAACTTTAAATTAATTAAAAATTAAGTAAAATTAAGAATTTTATTTTTCTGTCACACTAGATGTATTTCAAACTCTGAATAGCTACATGTGACTAACATATTGGATAATGTAGATATAGAAAATTGTCATCATCATAGAAAATTCTACTGGTGACATACATACCTTTCTTTTTGCTTCTGTTTCTTTCCCTTTTTCTTTTCTTTTCTTTTCTCCTTCCTTCCTTCCTTCCTTTCTTCCTTCCTTCTTTTTTTCCTTCCTTCCTTCCTTCCTTCCTTCCTTCCTTCCTTCCTTCTTTTCTTTCTTTACTTAGGGGTCGAACCCAGGGCCTCACACGTACTTTACAAATGGTCTACCACTAGGCTGCATCTACAGCCCATTTTAAAATTTTTATTTTGAATTAGGGTCTTGCTAAATTGCACAGGCTGCCTCTGGCCTCAAACTTACAATTCTCCTGCCTTGGCCTCCTGAGTTACTGGAATTATAGGCATGTGCCACCATGCCATGCCTTATAAGACCAACATTTCAGTGAGAGTTCATGAATGAAAGATTTGCCTTTTTATGTGACATATGCATTTGTTATTGAATATGGAATTGATTGCTCCTGAATTATTAGATAGAAACATTTTTATGAAAATAAAAATCATGTTACATAAATTTTATTTTACCAGTAATGCATATATTTATAACTGTATGGCTCTCTATAGGTAGCACACTACTAAAATACTCCACTATAAAAATCCTACAATATATTATTAAACAAGTATTTTAAACCTGAACTTACTAAGTACAGGTTTCTTTTACAGTAAGAGGGGGAAATTTTGGAAGACAAGGTTAAAATAACTAAAATTAGGGATAAAGAAAATTTACATAGTGGAAGGTAAGCTTGAACAATAGAAGTGTTTTCTGGAATACTTTTAGAATTCTTATTTGAAAAAAATATGTATGTACACACACAATATTCTCAAAACTGAATTTATACTCACTAGATATAGTAATGTTTTTAAATAAAAGAAGAATTTTATACTAATGTGAAAATTATGTTATTAAAAGCATTGTTTATTTGAGAAATCTAAAGATTGTATTAATAACTTATGCACACTGTTCAATTACATTTGACATTACACAAGACATGTACAATTATGTCAATTCAAACTAAAATAAAAAAGTAAATATCAAAGCAGAGTACATAGACGTGTTCACTGTCAGTTCAGCATTAAATTCAAATAAATCCCATAACTTTTCATGTTCTTTCACAAAAGATTTCAATACAGGCAGATCATATTTCTGGGTTTTCAAGATCCTACTTACAGGCCATATAGACATCAAGTGTGTTTCTAATATAAGTAGTAGAGTAAGGGAATGATTTGCTGTGTCTAAACTATGAAATCATTGATACCATATTGGTCATTTTTTGTGGTAATGGGGAGTCAAACTCAGGAACTTGCACATGCTGGGCAAGTGTGTACCACCGAGCTTCACCCCCAGGCATATATATATATATATGAAGAACCTGGCAATCCACTCCCAAGGCAATCCTGAAACAGTCAGCCATTGAAAACTCTGTGAGGGTTGCTATGAGTCGGATACTGACTTGACGGCACTTAACCACAACAACAATATATATATATTTTGAGGCAGGGTCTTGCTAAGTTGTGCAGGCTGCCTCTGGCCTCCAAATTTTGTTCCTCTGGCTTCACTCTCCCAAGTTGCTTTAGATTGCAGGCATCCTCTAGGGTCTGTGGCTTGGTCATCTTTTTAAAAAAAATTATTTATTTTTAATTTTTAATTTTTTTTAATTGTCGGGGCTGCTGAACCTAGGGGCTTGCACGTACTTTGCAAGTGCTCTACCACTATGCTGCACTTCCAGACCTTTTTAAAATTTTTATGTGAGACAGGGTCTCACTAAATTGTGCAGGCTACTTCTGGCCTCACACTTGTGATCCTCCTGCCTCTGCCTTTGGCTTCCCAAATTCCTGGGATTAGAAGCATTAACACCAAGCCCTGCTGTCCATTTTTAAACAATACAAAATGTATTACTTTAAACTGGGAGGTGTTAGATGGGTTTCTGGGGAGGAAGAACGAGGGGGAAAATAGCATCTTAGAAAGCAAGGAAAAAAATAATTGGAAGAAGAATCTCTACAACCAACAGTGATTTGATGAGAAAAGTTCTCCTTAAATTCCTTATATTATAGATGATCTTTTACAAAGGCACTTTAAATTCTAAATAGGCTGTTTGGTTCCTCAGTCCCATACAATTCTATCCCATGATTTAGTGTATTGTAGTTTTTTGGTTATTAGTATAAGATATCAACATAAGCCAGCTTAGAACAGGAAGGCAAGCCAATAAAGAAATACAATTTATGTATATATAATTTTTGTTTGTTTTTAAATGGAAATCAAGGCAGAAATTCAACTGGGTGCTATTAACAGGAATTGGAACTACAACCAGACACAACAAAACTCGTGAAATGGAAAACGTACAGCTATGGACTCTCTCCTTTTTTGCCACTTAATGTTTCTCTCCGCAATTGAGCTTTCTCTGTCACATGGTTCACATGGTAGAGAATGACTGCCCATAAATCCTTAGGTTTTAGATCTCCACCATTCAAAAGACACTGGTCTTAGAGATGCTGTGTGAACTTTGCAGTTCTCTATTCTCCCATGAGTGAATCATCAGTTCATCTTTCAGGACAGAAGATAGCCTTGTGAGAAGTTTGGACTAACCACAAAAACTGGGACATCATTTGTACTTAAATGCCTTTTCTTCATATACAACAAAGCCCTAAAGAGTTAGTCTGAACACATAGCCACCGTCTTTTTACACTTCATCAATGGATAAATGGTAAGTGGATGTGGGCAGGGACATTTAAGTACCTAGTATTTTGGTCTTTAAGCACCTAATACAAGTAATTGTTGGCCAGGACACATAAACTATCAGGCTCTATATCCATTTTGAGATGTCTTCTAAATTTTTTTGTAATCACCTGTGATTTTTATTGTAAAATATTTGAGAAAGCTGGTATGTTAAAACAAAGCATTGGAGATATGCTAAGCAAGGTTAGCCTTGGATGGGAGACCTCCTGGAAATACCAGGTGCTGCAGGCTAGGGAGAAGGACCTGGCAACCCACTCCTGAAACAGTCCGCCATTGAAAACCCTATGAATAGCAGAGAAGTGCCTGGCATGGTACAGTGATGGGGAGTGTTTCATTCGGTCATTCATAGAGGCACTATGAGTCAGATCTGACTTGATGGTGTGTAACAACAACAATATGTATGTATATTTGTGTGTGCATGCATGCATGCATGTATATGTATATACACATATATACAACATGCATGTGTATATGTACATACACACATATATACATACACTCTATATATACACATACATACATATATATAATTAGAGTGAATGTATATATGTGTGTATGCACATGTATTATTTACATATATATGTAAATAATTTATGCTACATTTGTTTTTCAGAAACTGTTTTCCTGGGTTCAGTCTTTCTTTCCTCAAACATATGGGCTTGAATTATACTTTGCTTCTGTTGTTTGTCATTTATGCAAATGAATAGTGTATGGATATGGAGCAAGGACATGTTAATATCTAGTATTTATGCAAATGAAAAACTGCTCACCAGTGACTAGACAATCTGGGATGAATTTGGCTGAATTCCAAGCAGTCTTTTTCAGGTCAATAACCAACAGCACATGCATCCTCCTCCAGGTTTCATGGAGAACATATCACATTTCTTACTCATTAGGTTTTTTTTTTTTTTTTTTTTTAGGTTTATCTTTTTTTTTATTAGAAATTTTTAATGTACATCATAATGTGATTCATTTTGACATGCTTTTCATTGTGACAATTTTCATATATGCAATTTGATAAGCATTATACATATAGGTTACCCCTTACCCTCCTCTATGTTTCGCCCCTCCCCCCTTCCTATCTAAGTTTCCCATCCAAGTCTTCTCTATCTTTTACTATATAGTATTTTTCTATATGTCCTTGGGTTCCATTTCTGTTTAAGATAGAAATGCGACCTGTTTTAAAACTGGGCAAAGACATCTATCCTGCCCGATCTCTAATTAAATACATTTCTGCAGTCCTTCTGTCGATTTATGCTTACCTTCTAACATTTTACTACCTGAATCTGGAGAACAGGCCATAAAACACTGAATATGCGGAAGCTGGGAAATGTAACACACCGTGAATGTGTGAGAGTAGGGGCTCAAAATGTGTGGGTATAAGGATTTTATTTCTTTACATAAGGTTTAAATGAAGAGTCTGTTGTATGAATCTCTACTTTCAAAGTGAACTGTCACTTTTAGGCAAGAAAAAAGGAATGCTTGCTTGACCATTATGAAGAAAACATTACATGTGAAGAATCCTTCCCAAGGACTAAAATAACAGTGAAATAGAAATGAGCATCAAACTCCCAGTTCCCTTCTCAGGTATCAGTGTGTTGCAAATATTTTTCAAAAGCTGAATGGTGCTACTTATTTTCATTTAAAGGCTTTTCCTTGAAAGGCAATATATGATGATTAACACACATGTGTGTGTAAATAACATCTGAAAGATAGAAACTTGTAAGGGCAAATTTTAACACTGACTTATGCTTTACTAGCCTGGAGCCGTAGCACTGTGGCATCCGATCCCATCAGATCTCAGAAGCTAAGCAGGGTCGGGCCCGGTTAGTACTGGGATAGGAGACTGCCTGGGAACACCAAATACTGTAGGCTTGGGAGAAGGACCCAGCAACCCACTCCCAAAAATCAACCAGCCATTGAAAACCCTATGAACAGCAGAGAAGCACTGACAATAGTGCTTTGCCTGTTGTACATAGAGTCCCTATGAGTCAGACACCAACTCGAGGGCATCTAACAAAAAAAATGATGCTTCACTACGTGAATTAAAGATAATTCCAGTCATACCTCATATAAGCCCTGTCTTGTTTTATTATTATCCTCTATTTTAAATGAGGAATCTCTGAGTAGGTAATTAAAAATGACTCACAGGAGACTACACAGACAGCAAGTGCAGAAGACTCCAAACATCAAACTTACCAAACTCCATTAAACTGTACCATGATGCTTTAAAAGACAAAGAAGGCACTGCAGTATTATAACAATATCAATACCTGAAATTGCCTTTGCACCAACTACAGTTTTTTAATGATGCTTTCATAAAAATTTTAATGTTTTGAATGGTAAGGGTGATGTCAAGGAGAAGCCAACTGGTAGGTATGCTACAGAGGCACTCCAGAATCACATGCTACCTAAAATTTATGTTGAAATATGCAGAGAACGGAAAAAAAACTAACAGTAGCAGCAGCAGTAACAACAGTTACAACAACTACTGACAAAAATGTCAAAACCAACAAATAAAATGTATGTTAGAAAATGGATGCTAATTGATGAAGTAGATTTAACTGTGTGTGCAATTGAACGGTGAATATAAAATGTTTGAAAGGAAAGACAATAAATTTGGGATCACAAAGGATTTTAGGAAATTCAGGTGAAATGTCCTTGTAATTTTTTAAGCATATACTTAGATTGAAGTAGAGATAGATGAAAAGAGTTTGCAGAAAGAAAGTAATATTTAAAGTAGCATTTTTCTTCTGTATGATATGTAGTTTTAGACAGGAAAACATGGCTTTTCTACCATAGTAGAAAGATGCGCTTACAATTTGGTTTAAAAATTCCCCCTCATTGTTGGGTGAGTCCATTGACTAAACTAGAAAAAGAAGATTAATTACATCTTTACTAAGTGTGGAATTCTCACAAGACACTTTTTTCCAGATTATACCTTATAATTGACTTGTAGGAAAAGCCCTGGTCTGCCAGCTGTGTGAAATGTAAATACTTCATGTGTCAAATTGAAAATGAATATCCGTCTATAGATATGTGAATAAACTAAGGTTTGTAAAAGTACTTTATGAACTGCAAAGCACTATACAAATGGCAGCTGTTATGTTTGGTTAACTGTGATCTAGGAAGACATTAGAAATGAAGTTTTTCTAATGAACTACTCAAATGAATAATTAAATCTCATGAATAATTATGAGTTTTCAATTATTTATTCTGAATCTTGTAGGTGTACTGGTTTTGATAATTAAGATTTTTGTTGCAAAAGCCAGTCCAAAAAAATCTGGAATAAATATAATGAAAATGAACAAATATATGTCATAGATTTTCATAGTGATGTTAATATTTTAAAATGTCTATGCTTCTTTTAAAATTTTAACTTAGAAAGCTTTTACTAAAACCACTGGTTATACTGCTTTCTCCAAGATATTAACATAAAATCAACTTTTTAATATTCTTCAGCATTATTGTTGTGAATACTGAATTCATTTATACATTTACTTTTTGTTTTAGCATTTGTTAAATTTACAAAGTTTGTAGATTTTTTAAGTTGATTTTATTAGTTTCCTTAAAAACACCATTTAAAACTCTGTAGAGAAAATGAATCTTGAACTTCCATAATAAATGTGCCAATATCTAATTTTGTTGTTTAGAAAAGCTAAACTTTTCCTTGAGGTAATTTGTTAGTTATTGACTGAAACCAGTAGTAGGAATTACAACATTAATAGTATTTACACTGTACATTCATTCTTCAAAGCTCTAACTTAAATTAAAACCATCCATTTATTCTATCATAATTTACTTTAAATTCATAACAGACTTGGGGGATGGAAGGAGGAGAAAGGGTCTGTGAGGAAATAGAGGCTTTTAAAATATCAATACACCTTTAAATATTTTCAAGTTATATAGATTAAAAAGGGTTCTGTAGTAGGCTGTGGTTTTAAAATTCCAGAGGAGAGAATAAAATAATATTTAAATTCATGGTCATAATTTCTAATATATTTTAGAAAATCTCCCACAGCTTGTAAGAAGTACTTTGCACATAGTAGGTGCTCAGTAAATATCTGTGGAATAAATTGGCTCTACTCACCAATACCAAACCAAGTTTATTGCTGTTGTAAGTTAGCCCCACTAAATTGCCCACTAGATGGCAGTCCCACACAGAGAAGTCTTCTTTGGACTTTGCTGGGTAGAATCTCTATGTATAAAATTGCATTTATGCCAAAATCTGTTGTTTTCATACAATGACAAAAAACTTAAATGTTTTAAATTTGAACCACTTCAACTTTTATACTTTTCTTTATAGTTTTTCAGCTTTTGTTTTGATTTTTAAATCAGTTTTTACAATTACAAAATTATACTTCTTGAAAACTCCTCATGGGTCTGGGTCACTTTTATGAAGGAATGCACGTGGGTAGCATTTGCAGGCATAAAGAAAGTGTGAGAAAAGCAAACACTCAAGGGCCTTTCTTCATTCTTTAGAGTACAGCTACTTCTGATGAGTTTGCTCAGCTTCAAAGGCGAGCAGAGCAGAAATACTGTACATGGATCAAAGAGTTTGGTTATGGCAGTACTGGGTAATCACTACCCACGACTATAGAGGGCAAAGATGTGAGATGGACTAGAATATTATAATTCAGATCAACTACCCACTATATGGCACTATAGTCAGACCTCTATTATAGCTGAAATTCAGGACCTATTAATGGGTATGTTGTTGCCATCCGGTTGGATCTGACTCATAGTAACTCCAAGTACAACAGAACAAAACACTACCCAACACTGTCATCATGCACATGATCTTTTTGTGTTTGAGCCCATTGTTGTAGACACTATGTTTCTTCTTATTTTGAGTCATGCCACATCAGCCAAAGGAGGTCGCAGAGGCTTTATTCCATTCCCATCATTAAGGTCAACTCTACTTTGAGTAGGTAACTTTCCCCCAGTCTTCTTTTGAATGCTTTTCCAGCTTGAGGGGCTCAGTTTCCTTCTGGCACTCTATCTTACAGTGCTTCTCTGCTACTCTTAGGGCTTTCAATGGCTAATTATTTTGGGAGTGGGCTGCCAGCTTCCTAGTCTCTCAGTCTGGAAGCTCAGCTACAACCTGTCCACCATGGGTGGCCCTGTTGGTATCTGAAATACCACTGGCATGGCTTTCAGCATCACAGCAACATGCAAGCCCCCTCAGCATGACAGACACATGGTGGATTTGGTTATAGGAAGGTTATTTGTACCTTTTTTCATTTTTCAAATTTAATATTCTGAATACAATGAAATGTGAAAAAATTAGACTTTTTGAATAAAGTCAGTATTCAGATGTTTAATAGTATTAGTTTAATGAGTACTGTTTCCTGTGTCTTCAGAAGGTTAATAGTTTAGATAATTTGTAAATTTCTTCAAACTTACTTTACAGTGAGAGATCCCAAGGGCTAGCCTTAGAAGTGAACCAATTAGTGGTTGACCTTGAGCTGTCACCTCCTACATATCAACACAGCTCTCCTGTCCTGGAGTTACTTTTCTACTGCTACAGATCAAATTATCCTGAAATTTAGCTGCTTGGAAGCAACAAATACTATTTCAACAGGCCTGTGGGTCAGGAAAGTGGTCAAAACTTACCTGGCTGCTTCTGACTCAGGGCATTTTAGGCTGCTTTGAAGGTGTGTGTGTGGGAGCTGTGGGCATGAATGTGGCTGTTGTCAGATCACTGGGTGCTGGTCAGAACCATCCACATATGTGGCTTTGTGTGACTACTTTAATACAGCAGCTTTCCCCAGAGAAGGACTTCTGAGAAAGATAGGGACAGAGGCAGAGATGATTAAAAAAGAGAGATTGAGGGGGGGGGGGGGTGGGAGGGGGGAGGGAAATGAAAAGAAAAGGAGGGGAGAAAGGGAAGCAGGAGTCATATTCATTTCTTGCATAGACAATCATCGAGGGCCATTTTTGGAAGATGTGCTATTTTGTGTCCATTTTCTTCATTCCAGTATGATATTTGTGTTTCATCTGTATTATTTGTCTTTTCTTTTTAAAACAAGTATCTATTATGCAACAGTTACATCATTTCTGGTTACTCTTTCATCCACTTACATATTCGTAGAACATTTTGATTACTATATAGTAAAAGACTGTATGAAATTATGGGTTATATTCCCTTTTTACCCATGTATTTTTATTGTTGTTCTTCCTTTAAGTTAGATTTAGCTCCCACATATGAATAAGAACATATGGTATTTCTCTTTTGGGGCATTGATTTATTCACTTAAGATGATATTCTCTGGTTCCATCCATTTTGCTGCAAATTACATTATTTCATTCTTTTTTCTTGCCGAGCAATATTCCATTGTGCATATATACCAGAATATTTTTATCCATTCTTTTGTTGATGGACATCTTGATTGGCTTCATATGCTTGCAATTATGAAGAATGCTGCATTAAATATGGAAATTAGGGTGTCTCTGTGATATGATGACTTATCTTCCTTTGGGTATATTCCCAGGAGTGGTATAGCTGGGTAGTATGGCAATTCCAGTGTTAGTTTTCTGAGATATCTCCATGTTGATTTCCAAAGTGGTTGAACTAATTTACAGTCCTACCAGCAGTGTTAGAGTGTTCCCTTTTCTCTGCATTCTTACTGGCATTTGTTATTATTTGTGTTTTTTTTTTAATATCTTGACCATTCTTATTGGAGTGAGATGGAATCTCAGTGTTGTTTTGATTTGCATTTCCCTAATGGGTAAGAATAGTGAGCAATTTTTCATGTGATCTTGGCCCTTTGAAATTCTTCATTTGAGAACTGTCTATTCATTTTTTACCCACTTATATATTGGGTTATTTTATGTCTTGGAATTTGCTTCCTGGAGTTCTTTATATATTCTAGAAATTGGTCCTCTGTCAAATATGTAGGAGGCAAAGATTTTACTCCATTCTCCCTTAACTTTGTTGATTGTTACCTTTGCTGCGCAGAAGCTTTCAATTTCACGTAATCCAATTTGTCAATTCTTAGTGCCATTTCCTGGGCAACTGGAGTCTTATTAAGGAAATATTTTCCTATGCCTAAGTGTTGGTTCATGTTTCCTATCTTTTCTTCTAGTAATTTTAAGGTTTCCAGTTTTATGTTAAGGTCTGCCTTCAATCCTGCCTAATCTTGGAAGCTAAGCAGGGTCAGCTTGGTTAGTCCTTGGATGGGAGACCACCTGGGAATACCAGGTGCTGCAGGCTAGGGAGAAGGCAATCCACTCCTAAAACAATCCACCACTGAAAACTTTATGAATAGCAGAGAAGCACTGACAGCAGTGCTGAGCATGGTACAGTGTTGGAGAGTGTTTCATTCTGTTGTACACAGGGTTGCTATAAATTGGACCCAACCTGACAGCACCTCACAACAACAACATGTCTTTTAATCCAATTGGCCAGTCTGTGCCTCTTGAATGATGAGTTAAGACCATTTACATTGACAGTAATTATAGAGAGATGCTTATTACTCAGCATCAATTTGGTACATACTTGGTTTTTGATTCATGTTTAGCCTATTTTCCTCATGTTTATTATTCATTCCTTTAATCTTGTATTTGGGGTTGTTTTATCTCTCTCATATGCAGTGTTTCATTAGGGATCCTTTGCAATGCTGGTTTGGCTGCTGAAAATAACCAGTTGAAATCAGTGGCTGAAAATACCATGGAGTATCTTAAACTCACCAGTTATTTTAAAAGATATCTTTGCTGGATAATGTAATCGTAGTTGGAAATTACTATTTTTTCAGGACACGAATGATGTCTGATCAAGCTTTCCTTGCCTTTAAGGTTTTTGTTGAGATATCAGCTGATATTCTGATGGGTTTGCCTTTGTAAGTGAGTTGATATTTCTCTTTTGTAGCTTTTAGAATAGGTTGTTTGCTCTCTAGATTTAGCATTCCAATTATGAGGCATTGTGGAGAGGATCTCTTCTGATCTACTCTATTTGGAGTTGTGAAAATCTCAGTTGTATAGACATCTAGTTCTTTCTTTAGGTTTGGGACATTTTTATCTAAAATCTCTTTGAATAGATTTCCTAATCCCCTTGTGTTGTTTTCAGCTTCTTCATGAACCTCTGAATTTGTAGATTGTGTCTTTTCATTTTATCGAAGACCTCTTGAAAATCTTGTTCATAGTGCTTCGTCTTTATTTCTTGGCATTTGAAAAGATGTGGTCCTCAACTTTTTCATCAGTATCAGATACTCTGTTTTTGGCTTTGTCTACACTGGATACTGAAGATTCTACTATAATATTGAGTTGGATGACTTTACTTTTTATCTCCAGGATTTATTTGATTCTTCTTCAGGATCTGAATCTCTTTGCTGAATTTTTCTTCCATGTTAGTTACCTTTTTGTCTGGTGAATCAGTTGCTTTCATGGTGGTGTCTTTGAAGTCCTTTGATTTATTTATAAATAATCTACATTTTTATGTGGCATCTTTAAGAAACTGGTTACTTTGAAATTATCCATTGAGGGGCTTTGTTCTATTGGACCTTCCCATCTAGATTGACCTTTCATGTTTCATGCATGTTTCCTTTGAGGCTTGCCTATTGCTTGGTTAGGGTGCTAGGTATCACATCTTCCATGTGTCTTGTGGTGCCACTTAGGTACACCTGGGTCCTAATGAATCACTGTGTTAATCATCTCTCTTAGACTCCCTGGTCCCATGGTGCCACTTCTCTGGGTCACCAACTCTCCCAGGCCCTAAACACACCACTGCCTGAATTGTCTCTGTTAGGTTTTCCGGTCCCACATACTATTTTTCTGGGTCACCAGAGCTCCTGGGCCCTAAATGCATGACAGCCTAATCAATGTCTCTTAAGCTACCTGGTCCCATGGTACCATTTCTTTGCATCACAGGTGCAACCAGGCCCTAAATGCACCTCATTCTGAACAGACTTTCTTAGGCTCAGGGTTCTAGCAGTGCCAGCCATTCTTCTTTGTCCCGTGAACTTGCCACCATTCAGTCTCTCTCCCTCTGCCTTGTGTTCCTCGTGGTGCCAGAAGTCAGGGTGGTCAACAGTCTTTCTGGCAGAAAAAGGAAACAACAACAACAACAAAACAACAACAACAATAAAAAGCAGTAGTCCCAGCTCCTGAGACCCTGCAGAGGGGCCATGCAGTCCAGCCACCTCCTGGGAAAGTTCCGCAGACCTCCACTTTTGCTTTCTGCTGTACCTCTTGCCAGCCGAGCACTTTCCCAGAGGACCCCATATCCTCTGGAACCTTTTGCTATTGTTCTCCGTGGGTTGAGGATTCTGGTGAGTAACCCCACTGCTTCCTTTTCTTCTCCATCACTTTAATCTCCACTATTTGGCAAGTTGTCATCATGCTATCCTTTTTAAAAAAAATAATAATAATTAAAGATGCTCTCTAGTCTTTTTGCTTTGAGAATTTTGCAAATTTCCCTGTTTTCCTCCCTGATAGAAGTATGCCTTTTAAAGATCTACAATCTTTTCACCTATATTACTTTTCATATCAGTATGTTGCTTTTTATCTTCATGTAATATTCCATTGTGTGACTATATTGCAATTAGTTTTTGTATTTTCCTATTGACAGCTGAGTTTTTTCCAGTTTTTCATTATTATGAATAAATCTGATCTGAAAACTATATTCAATGATTTTTGTGGATTTATATTTTTATGTTTCTTCAGTAAATAGCTATAGATGAAATTCTAGGTAAAGGGTGGTTGTTATTGCTATCATTAGATGCTGTCAAATTGGGTCTGAATCATAGTGATCATATGCACAACAGAATGAAATAGGCACTATATTGGACAGTGCTTCTAGGCTAATCATAGAGTTTTGAATGGGTGATTTTTTAGGAGTAGACTGCTGGGTCCTTCTCCCAAAATAACGTGTAGATGCAAACTGAATTCTATAAGAACCTGTCCAAAGTTGCCAAATTGGCTGTACTAACTTACATTACTACCAATAATATATGAATTTTTATTATTGTTCTACTTCCTCACCAATAGTTGGTATTGTTGGCCTTTCTTTTCATTTTAGTCATTTTAGTGGTAATGCAGTACTATCATATTGTGGCTTAGTTTTTAATGACCAGATTATTAGTGATGCTAATGATTTTCCATATATGTATTAGTGTTCAGCGGTATTCCTTTGTCAAGTTTACTGCAAATCTTTTGTCCATTTTCTTGGGATTGTTGTTGTTGTTGTTAGGTGCCGTCGAGTTGGTATCCAACTCATAGTGACCCTCTCTACAATAAGGGAAACACTATTGTCAGTGTTTCTCTGTTGTTCATAGGGTTTTCAATGGCAGATTGATTTTTGGGAGGGGGTTGCCAGGTGCTTCTCCCAAGCCTACAGCTTTGGTGTTCCCAGCCAGTCTCCCATCCAGGTACTAACCAGGCCTGACCCTGCTTAGCTTCTGAGATCTGACGGGATCAGATGCCACAGGGCGACGGCTACAGGCTTATTGGGATTGGGACACCTTATTGATTACAAAATCCTTTTGTAAATATTTTAAACACAATTCCTTCATATATGTTTTATAAATTTTTGTTCTCACTGTGGTTTGTCTGTCAGTTTTCTTAAATGATACCTTTTGATGAATTGGTATCTTAATGATGTCTGTTTTTTTCTGTATTATATAAGGGGAGTGTCAAGGTTGATTTCATTCCCCACACAGATAACAATTTTTTCTAGTAGTCTTTAATTCTTTATTTTTTTCTTTTCTTTTTTTTTCCGGTACAGGGAGTTGAACCCAGGGCCTCGAGCCTGCATGCTCTGCAAGTGCTGGACCCTGAGCTGTGTCTCCAGCCCATTTTTTTACTTTTGAGACAGGGTCTTGCTAAGTTACACAGACTACCTCTGGTCTCGAACTTGGCGATCCTCCTGCCTTCACCTCCTGAGCTGCTGGGATTACAGGCATGTGCCACTGATAGTTTATTCAGTATGCCTAAATAGTTTCTGTAACATCTCTCTTAATGCAGATTTACTAGAGATAAATATTTCTTGCTTGTTTTGGTTTAAAAGTGTTTACCTAACTTTGATTTTTGAATGATTTGCACTTTGCTGAAGAATCTAATTTGATAGATTTTCTCCTTTTCAATTATTTAAAAATGTGACTTTTTTTTCCTAGCAAGATGTGTTTTGTAACCTTTGTCTTTTTCTCTGTGTGTATAATGTATTTTTATTCTGTGGTTGTATTACCTGTGTTGTCTCTATTACTGATTTTCAGTCATTTGAATTGAATATACCTTAAAGTTTTTTCCTTTATGTTTACTCTGCTTAGGTTTTATTGTGCCTTTTGAAATTGCCTTTAAACTTTTCTTTGTGCTAGCAAAATTTCTTACCTTTATTTCTCAAAATATTTTTCTGTCTTGCCAGGTGTAGTAGTGCATGTCTGTAATCTTAACATCTCTGGAGGCTGAGGCAGGAGGATTGTGAATTCTAGACCACAGGTGGCCTGCATAACTTAGTGAGACCCTGACTCAAAATAAATAACAAATAAATGAAATATGAGCAGGAGGTGCAGCCTAGTGCTATAGTAATTGAGTGCTATACCCCCAAGTACCAAGAAAAAAGATAATAACATTTCTGTCTCACTATCTGCTAGACCCAGGTGTCTGTCACCTTGTCATGCTATGGGGGCTAGTATGTTGCTGTGATGCTGAAAGCTACCACACTAGTATTTCAGATACCAACAGGGCCTCCTATGGTGGACAGCTTTCAGCTGAGCTTCCAGACTAAGACAGACTAGGGAGAAGGACCCATCATCCCACTCCCAAAGCAATTAGTCATTGAAAACCCTATAGATAGCAAAGAAGCACTGTCAAGTGTGTTTTCTTGTTGTTGTGTGCTGTTGAGCTGAGTCCAACTCATGGTAACCCTGTGTGCAACAGAACAGAACACTCCCCTACACTGTACTGTGCCCAGCACAATGTCTGTGCTTCTCTGCTATTCATAGGGCTTTCAACGGCTGATTTTTTTGAGATTGCTTTGGGAGTGGGCTACCATGTCCTTCTTCCATTGTTGCAGTGCTGGGGATCAAACCCAGGGCCTGAGAGAGTGCATAGCAGCACTCTACCAACCGAGCTATGTAGTGCTAGAAAGTAAGCCCTTCAGGCTGGAAAGCATTCAATAAAGCAAGGGGGAAGAGGTGCCTCTTCAAAATAGAGATGACCACAAGGCCCTGGGTTCAACCCCTAGTACTGAAAAAAAAAAAAAGAGTTGACCTTAATAACAGGAGTAGAGTCAAGCCCCTGGGACCTCCTTTAGCTGATGTGGCAAAACTCAAAATGAGAAGAAACATAGGGACTACAACAATAGGCTCAAACATAAAAAGATTGTGTGCACAACACAGTGTTGAGTAGTGTCTCTTTCTGTTGTACATAGGGTTGCTATGAGTTAGATCCAAACTGATGGCACCAAACAACAGCAAAAACCCTCTCCTAATTCAGATGTAGATTACCCCTGGACTCTATCCTAGTCAATCTTTTTTTTCTCTGAGGATTATTTTGAATAGCTGTTACCATTATATCTTTAAATGCACAGATCTTTTCTTTTAAAATGTCTGATTTGCAGTTATCATAGCTAGTGCATATTTTCACATAAGATTCTGTACTTTTTAATCTATAAATTTTATTTGGACACTTTTTATAGATTTCATTTCTCTTATTATGTTCACAATTCTTTTAACCTTCTTGATCATGTGAAACATGTTAACAACAGTAGTTTTACTGTCATTTTCTCTTAGTTCCATCATTTTTGTCATTTCTGGTTTTGTTTCCATTGATTGAGGTGTTTACTACCCCTGCTGCTAGATTGTTTCTTTGCATGGATTCTCCTTTTAATGACATGCCTCATATTGTAAATTTAGGAAATTGATGCCAGGAATGTATTTATTTATTTAAATATTTCCATTTTTCTTTCTTTCTTTTTTTTTTTTGCTGAAATATAGTTACTTGGGATCAGTATGATCTCTTGAAGATTTATCTTTTAGCTTTATTAAGATGAGCCTCAAACAGCCTTTATTCTGAGGCTAACTTAGCTGGGCTAAGGTGATACCTTTCTGAAAACCTTACTTTATGTCTCTCGTGTTTGAGATGCTTTCCATTTTGGCTAGTCAGAAAGAAAATAAGTTATTTTCTGCTTTATGTGAACGTCTAGACTTATTCAACTTACTGTTTCCCATTGGCTCTTTCCCCAGCCTTGAGTAGTTTTCTCTTATGATGTGAGAATTGGTACTCAGCCAAATACTTGATAGGCCCCTCTGTAGGTTTCTGGGGCTCTCCCTGGCTGTGTAGTTCCCTCCTCTCTTGCCACACAATTCCTAGTTTGCTCTTCACACTCCTGACCTCAGTTTCCTATAATCAATGGAATTAATGGACTGCATTTAGATTTTCCTTTCTGTGTTTCCTGACCTGGAAACTTCCTCCAAACAGTAAAATTTAGCGTCATATTTGTTTGGATAATATTGTGTGAAAGACACAGTATGATTCTTTTTTATTGGCATATGTTAATTGTACAATGTATGGAGTTTCATTATAACCTTTCCATGAATGCATATATGTTGTTAGGTGCTGTCAAGTGGGTGTCTGATTCATAGTAACCCTATGTACAGCAGGCAAAACAGTATTGTCAGTGCTTCTCTGGTATTCATAGGGTTTTTCAATGGCTGATTTTTTGGGGGGAGTAGGTTTCCGGGCCTTTCTCCCAAGTCTATAGCACCTACTGCTCCCAGGCAGTCTCCTGTCTCAGTACTAACCAGGCCCTACCCCTCTGAGCTTCTGAGATCTGATGGATCAGATGCCACAGTGGTATGGCTGCAGCTGCATGTATGTATTTTTAGCAAATTCACTCCGTCTATCACTCTTTATTTTACCCCTCCACCTTTCCCTTTTCCCTTGTACATCCCTAGTATTTTCCCCTTTTAGTTTTAAGTCCTCCTTTTTTGTCCCTTCCCAACCCCTCAATTTCTGCATATGAGTAAAAGTACGTGGTATGTATGGCTTATGCCATTTAATAGGATGATTTCCAGTTCTATCCACATTCTTGAAAACAACATAATGTCATTCTTCTTTACGATACAGTAAAACTCCATTGACTATGTTGATGGACACTTAGGCTGGTTCTTTAATTTGGTTATCATGAATAGGGTTGCAATAAATTTGAGTATGCAGGTATCTCTATAGTAAGCTGACTTCAAATCTTTTGAGTATAAACCCAGAAGTAGTATACCTGCATCCTTTGGAAATTCTATTTTTAGCCTTTTGAGGAGCCTCCATTCCGATTTCCATAGTGGCTAGACTAATTAACATTCTCATCAGTAGTGAATAAGAGTTATTTTTCCCCACATCCTCACCACCATTTGTTCTTCTTCTTCTTCTTTTTTTTTTTTTTTTTTTTTGGATGATAACCATTCTGACTGGTATGAGATGAAATCTCAGTGTGGTCTTGATTTGCATTTCCCTGACGGGAAAGAATGTTGAATATTTTTTTCTTCTATTTATTGGCCATTTGTACTTCTTCATTTGAAAAGATTGTTCATTTCCGTTACTCATTTACTGATAGGATTATTTGTTCTTTTGGTCTTGAAGTGTATTTGAAGTATTCTAGCTATTAATTCCTTGTTGGATGAATTTTTGACAAATATTTTTTTCCGACTCTGGGCTGTTTCTTCACTTTGTTGATTGTTTCTTTTGCACAGCAAAAGCTTTTAAACTTGATGTAGTCTCATTTGTCAATTCTTGCTCTTATTTCCTGAGCTATTAGAATCTTTGTCTATGTCTCAGTCTTGAAGTATTTCCTTTATGTTTTCATCTAGTGGCGTCAAAGTTTCATGTCTTACATTAAGGGCTTTGTTTCATTTTGAGTTGATTTTTTTAATAAGATGAGGGATGGAAGTGTAATTTTAGTCTTCAGCATGTGGATATCCAGTTCTGTCAGCACCACTTGTTAAAGAAGTTGTCTTAAGATAGCTCGCGAATTGGCCAGGCCCAATCTTTGATAGTGGACACAAGGCAACCATAGACTATTTAAGGGTTATAAATTATAGGTACTGTAGGCAGAAAGAAAATACTACGGCTTAAAAATCATTTAATAATGTTGAAATAGAATGATAGTAGTGATGTCTGACTTAAAGTTTGAAATACACAGATGTATATACTATCAAAAATCAGTGTATATACAGTTAGATTTCTGCATTTATTGTATGAAAATTTTATATAAAAATAGCCATATTAACTGTAGGTAATAAAATTTTATATAAAAAGGAAATAGAAATATTAACTATATATAATAATATGCATGCTGAAAAATATATAGGGGCAAGCTATAGATATCTACAACTTACATTGAAATGAATTGAGAAATAACATTGACTGATGAATGGAGAGTTGAAAAGTTGTGATGAAAATATGTAGAGTAAAATGTGAAAGGCAGATGACAGATGATGAATACAAGGATATTTGCTCTAAAATTCCTTTCATTTTCTTTTATGTTGGAAATTTTTTCATAAGGAAGTGTAGAATAAATTGATTGAATGCATACATATTTCTTGAATAGGAAAACATAGCAAACCAGAACATGAGCTAAAACACCAGGAGTCACAAAGGAAAGAAACAGACAACCAAAGATTTCTTGACAGGCTTTTATTTTTTTAAATTAAATATTTCATGAGTCTGTTAAGTGAAAATTAGCTGAGACTCAGGAAAATTTGTGGGTGTATGTAGGAAATCATGAATATCACTGAACCTCTGCAAAAATATTTTCTGTCCATTGTGCACTATTCACAGATACTTTTTCAGTGGATGAGATAGCTTGCAAAAGCTAGTATAAAGTGAGTTGCATAAAGACAAATTCTTGGCCCATAAGTGTTTTGGTCCCTTCTGAATACAATGTGGTTAAATAATTCTACTTATTGTATTTCTGAATGTGTTGGTACAGTGTAATGCATACGTTTATATCTGAGATTATGAAATGTGGAGGTGATTAAAATAAATGGCCTGCTTTGTCAAAATAGCAATAAATTAATGACAAACTTCATTGTTTTACACATTTTGCTTTTGTTTGACTATTCCAGGATATCTTATATGCAATAGTTTTATTTATGTGTAATCTAGTGTAATTAGGGATGATCATTGCCAAGAGTTCCAGAACAAGGTTGCCTGCATGTGAGTCTTGGCTATACATTTACTAGCTAAGACATCTCTATACCTTTAGTTTCTTTACCTATAAGATGTGTGTGATAACAACACTAATCTCCTAGAGTTGTTTTCAATATTAAATAAGCACTTACAACAGAGCCTGACCAGTGTAAGTAGTCAATGAATGTTAGATAATATTATTAAGACAAAGCATACAGCTGGGAAAATAATATGATAAAGACTTTAACAGGCAGAGATGACTATGGAATCAAGATTGGTGTTGTCCACCTATAATCCCAGCACTCACAAGGCTGAAACGGGGTTGGAGAGTTCAAGGTCAGCCTGGGGTGCATTGTAAGATTAAGGTCAGCCTGAGCTACACAGCAAGATCTTGTCTCAAAAAATAAAATGAAATAAAATATAGGACATAAAATAGATTCAGATTTCTAGTTATATTACTTATTTTAACCATAGAAAGTATTATATTAAAACATGATTTACACATTTTTTAAAAAATGAATAAAAGGAAATTCATCTTTAAGTTGCTAAAAGTATTCACAAAGGAGTTCTAAAGCACAACTTAAAATATAATAGATCCTTTCATGGCAATTTTGGTAACTGTGTTGGGATAGTGCTCTAATTGCACTATGTCTTTCACTACTTCTAGGCTTCCTTGTTCTGAGACAATATGTAGAATAGTAATGTGGAAAAAAATGAAATGGTGTTCCAAAAGGGAAAACAACTAACAAGAAATAGTAAATGAACTAGAATTTACTAGAATACATTTTAGCATGAAAATATTGTGTTCCCGTTTTTCTAAAATATGCAATGTAGTTTATGCTCCTAAAATGTCAAATTCATAAGATACTGATTCCTTAAAAAAATGAAATATTACTGAAACACAAATTTATCCTACCTCTTGAGATCCATTAATTAGTTTTGTGAAGCAAAATTCTTGCCATCCTGATAAGTTCTTTTAATATCACTCTCATCTCTGATGAGAACTATGCACATAAAACAGCATTGCAAGAGCTAATCCATTCTCATTTCATAAATATTAATGAATAGCTGTCTTTTGTATTTTGAGGGGAAAATGACCAAATAAGTTTGCAAATAATCAAACCATGACTTAGGGTCATGAAATTGAGCCCACATTGGCCTAACATTCTCCTTAATTTCTGGGCCGCATGTCTCTGCTGGCGTCCTCCTGTAGTCTTTAGTACTGCAAATTCAGTCTGAAATCATGTGGACAGTCACTCCAAAGAGTTTTGACACAGAAAACTAATAGACTGTTTTATTCATTTGTTAGTTACATTTACATTGTAGCTCTAGTTTTTTTCCCTCTCATATTGAATCTGGCTTATCATTTTTGGATACTGAAGAAATGTCTGTTTCAGTTATCACAAGTATGTTTTTTTTCACTTAAGACTTTTTTTTGGAGAATGTAAATAGAACAGGAAAGAAAAAACTATCATGATTTCTTGAGTACATTACTAATCCTCTAATTAAATTTTCATGGGCAGAGGAAGGAGCTATGGGGTCATATTGGAAACATATTTTCACCCACTTATATTTATCATTCACATCAACCCTGGAAAAATACTACCAAAGAATTCTGTCATACTTTGTTTCCATGCAAATTTGAATAGCCACAATTCTTATCCTACTATCTGTCTATGTCCATCACAGTGCCCAGTAATCTCAGCCTCCAAATGTGTTTGTTAAATTAACCATTATACATTTAATATGAAGGCATAGGCACATTCCTTCTTGCAAGCAATGAACTTTTTAAAAAATACAACACAAAAAAATCTACGATAACTTTCACTTATCCTGGAAAGGATCTGAAATAACAGTACTTAAAAATAGTGTCTTATTTTATATGCACTCTTCCCAAGTATAAGAAGATATAGTAAAGAGATAAAGATACACTCTCACCACAACTATTGGACATTTTCCTGGAGTAACTAGTCAGTGCAATAAGGAAAGATAAATAAAAGTCAAAGCATGTGGATTCAAAAGAGTTAAATATATTAACAGATTGTATAACAGATTATATATAACAGATTATAAAATCTATTGATAACTACAAATGTTGTTGTTGTTGTTAGGTGCTGTTGAGTCTGTATCCGACTCATAGCGACCCTATATACAACAGGCGAAACACTATGGTCAGTGCTTCTCTGCTGTTCATAGGGTTTTCAACGGCAGACTGATTTTTGGGAGGGGGTTCCAGATCCTTCTCCCAAGCCTACAGCTTCTGGTTTTCCCAGGCAGTCTCCCATCCAGGTACTAACCAAGCCCGACCCTGCTTAGCTTCCAAGATCTGACAGGATCGGATTCCACAGGGCTACAGCTGCAGGCAATAACTACAAATAGTCTATTAAAATTAAAGCAAATGTTACATTATTAGATACAATATCAATATGTTAAAACCCTGAATTTGTATGTGTGTATATGTATATATATGCACTCCAGATGTCTATCAGCTTGTTATGCTGTGGGTGTTTGCATGTTGCTGTGGTGCTGAAAGCTATGCTACTGGTATTTCAGATACCAGCAGGGTCTCCCATAGTGGAAAAGTTTCAGGTGAGCTTCCAGACTAAGACAGGAAGAAGGACCTAGCATCCCACTCCCCAAACAATTAGCCTTTGAAAACCTGATGAATAGCAGAGAAGCACTGTCAAATATAGTGCTGAAAAATGAGCCCCCCAAGATGGAAGGCATTCAAGAAATGACTGGGGAAGAATTATCTCCTCAAAGTAGCATCAACCTTAATGATGAGAGTAGAGGAAAGCCCCTGGTACCTCCTCCAGCTAATGTGGAATGACTCAAAATGAGAAGAAACATAGGGGCGCAATAATGTGCTCAAACATGAAAAGATCATGTGCATGGCACAGTGTTGGGCAATGTTTAATTCTGTTGTACTTAGGGTCTCTATGATTCTGATTCAACTCAACGGCACCTAACAATATATGTATCCAACAATGTGGAATAATTGTGCTTTGTTTCAATCTCATATTCCTCTTTACTTGAGTCAAATAGCTTCAATTTTCTATTGGGAAAGAAGGGTAGCATTGTGGTGCTATTCCTCAAATGGAGTTGGAATTTTCTTTGTTTGGTAAGGCTTTGGGTCTCGGAGTAGTCTCAGGTCTGGAGACCAGACAGGAGATTCCACTTTTCTATTATTGCAACTGATCTCAACATTTTGCTCACCAGCTCTTTATCTTTGTCAGTTTACACAAGATTAACATCATTTACCTAGATGTCTACTTCACTCTCATCATCCACTTAATCATTTTGTGTTGTCACCAATCCTCACACTCTGGTTGCAACTTTATCCTGGCTTTCCATTATGTCTCATTTTGCTAATTAGCCCACCTTGCTTCTGACAGTTGCATAGTAAGATCTTCCCTCTACTACTCCAGAATCCCATAATCCTCATTTACATACTAGTCCATTTCGGTAGAAATACTCTCTAGGTTCAAATATAGCCGAGAAATGACAACAACCATGTAAAAGAAACATAGTGTCCTCCTTATGATGAATTTAGTTATAACTAATACAGTGAGAATTTTTGGTTCCATGATACTCCTAAAGAGCATAGTCATTAAATATATTTTGATCTCATGTAATAAATTTATCTTAACATTCTTATTTTCATGAGTTCAATCCTTTGTTATGGCAATTCACTTTTCTCTATCTAATTTTCTGTAGGCTGTTATCATATTTAAGTTTTAAAGGTCATCTCAGCAGCATATAAGGATTGAAATATGGGAGAAATTCTTTTCTATCCACCTTATATTCAATCATTTCTAGTGAAACATCCACATAGCCGTTCCTTGTCTTGATTTCCCAGCTACCATGGAATATATTATTGAGCTCCTATAATTCTTTCATTGGGAAAATAATATACTCCTAGACTAGAGACTCAATTTTCCCTTTGGTCTATACTGACATGTTATCCTTAAATATACTGGAGGCAATAGAGTGAAGATATTAAGAAGGAAAATCAATGCCTTTTGAAATGTTTGGCTCAGATGCATCATTGACTGGTCTCTTGGCAAGGTCAAACTGTTGCCTTACAGCAAGGCGAAAGGATTGCCTTTTGTGTGTTCATAAATGTAAATGCAGGGATTCAGGTTCTCAAGAATGTACACACACTTGTGCCTGTTTGTTTGTTTGTTTGGTCTCAAGACTCTACTCTATACTTCCCAGGGTTCTGGATTTTAGTATCGTTGTGGTTGTTATGTGCCCTTGAGTTGTGTCTGACTCATAGCAACTGTATGTACAACAGAATGAAACACTCCCTGATTCTATGCCAGGCACAACATCTTTCTTATGTTTAAGCCCATTATTGCAGACACGGTGTCCATCCATCTAGTTGAGGGTCTTCCTTTTGTTGTTGTTGTTTACTTGCCAATCTCCCAAACATGATGTCTCCTCTGGGGATTGGTTCCTCCTAACTACATGTCCAAAATACATAAGATGCAGTGTAGCCATCCTTGCTTCCAAGGAGCACTCTGGTGACACTTCTAGGACAGATCTGTTGGTTCTTTTTGCAGTCCATGGTATACTCAATAGTCATCTCCAGCACTCAATTAAGGTTGTGTATTTAGTGTGTGTTTAGTTTTTTTCTCATCTGTAAGGTTAAACCCTTGGCCTGATTTCATCTTTGTTCACCATCCATTTTATGAGTTGGTAGTTGGCAGACTGCAGCTGTCACTTCTCCAATGTTTCTAAGCAAAGACAGTCAATGTTATAAATCCGATAAGTGTCTCCAAACTTTTCAAATGCTAGAAATATTATGTCTGTAGTTCTACTTTAGATGGTATCTTATCCTAATGAACCATCAGTGAAATTGTTGTTAGGTGTCATCAAGTTGAGTGTCTGACTCATAGTGATCCTACATACAACAAATGAAACACTATTGTTAGTGCTTCTCTGCTATTCATAGTGTTTTTAATGGCTGTTTTTTGGGAGTGGGTTGCCAGGTCCTTCTCCCAAGCCTACAGCACCTGGTGTTCCCAGGTGGTCTCCCATCCAAGTACTAACCAGGTCTGACCCTGCTTAGCTTCCAAGATCTGACAGGATCGGACACCACAGTGGTACAGCTGCAGGCATCTGTAAAATTAGTCTTAATTATTCTAATGGTTCCATATGACAGTACTTTTCACCCTCCTACTTATTGCCAGTAAAAGTTCCTTATTGTTTCCTTGTTTTTAGATCAACACATACTAGTAGTACATAACGTTACCAAACATGGTGAACAAAGATCATATCTGACCACCTTTCTCTGACCCTTCTCCCTCACTCTCCACACTTGTTCCAGTTCCTAGTAATTATCATTCTAGTTTAGGTCAATTTTTAAAAGTCTCCACATATATTATAGAGCATACAATACTTGCCTTTCTGTGTCTGTCTTATTTCACCTAATGTCCTCCCATTCCATCCATTTGGCTGCAAATGACAGGATTTCATTATTTTTGGCTGTATAATATTCTGTTTTGTATGTATAATGTATCTATCCATTCATGTCTTAATAGACATGTAGTCTGATTCCATACCTTAGCTATTGTAAATGGTGTCACAGTAAACATGGGGATGTGAGTATCTTTTTGTTATGTTTCATTTCCTTTGGGTTTATACCCAGAACTGGGATAACTGGGTCATATGGTTGTTTTATATTTCGGTTTTTGAGGAGCCTCCATATTGTTCTCCATAGCAGCTGTATTAATTTATAATCCTGAAAAAGTTTATTTTTCCACATCCTCACCAGAATTTTTTTGAACTAATCATTCTAAATGGGGCAAGATGATATCTCATTATAGTTTTCATTTGCTTTTCCCTGATGACTAATGAAATTTGAGCATTTTTCATATATTTATTGGACATCTGTATTTATTTTTTTGAGCAGGGTCTATTCAGATCCTTTGTCCATATTTTAACTGGAATACTTGTTTTTCAAAGTTTTTTTTTGCATTTTTCATATACCCTGGATATTAACCCTCTGCCAGAAGAATAGTGGAAATATTTTCTCCCTTTATGTAGTCTGTCTTCTCATGCTATTGATTGTTTCCTTAACTATGCAGAAACTTTTTAGGTTGATATAATCCCATTTGCCCAGTTTGATGTTCTCCTGTGCTTTGGGGGCTCTGATTAGACAATCATTGGCTGTACCAATATCTTGAAGTTCCTGTGTTCTCATCTAATAGTTTCAGAGTTTTAAGTCTTATACTTAAGTCTTGGATCCATTTTTGAGGTGGTTTTCATACAGGGTGAGAGTTAGGGGTCAAGTTTCAGTCTTCTGTATGTGGATATCCAGTTGCTTTCTGACCATTGAGTAATGTTCTTGTAGAATTCCATCCCAAGCAATGGTTTTCCATGTCCATTTACATTACATAAAGTAGAGCCAAGAATAACTCAGAATGCCAACAGGAAATCTGGAATGCTATCATAAGAGGCAGAAAAGAAAAAAAAACAAGAGATTAAGAAAAGGAAAGAAGAAAAGATAAAATAAGGATTCATTATCAAGTCTTCTGCTATGTGAGCAAAGGGGCCTCAAATCCACTGGGACCTTCAGTAAAATGTTCATGATTTCTCTAAAAACTCACTTAGCAGGAGATAGCTGAGCATATCCCCACTGCCTTCAGTATACTATTGCGTTTGAAGAGTACCCCATGGAGACAGCATTGCCCTCCTATGTATACAGCACTTGTGTATAACTCAGGTAAGCTGTATTTACATGCATCTAGTACAAAGTAAGTAATGGTGGCTTGATTCTGGATGCTGTCTTACTGTGCACAGAAGCGACCACAGATCAGAGTGAAAACAGTTATCTGAGGGGATACAACACAGAATATCAGAGTTATGTATCACCCTCTCCCATGTCAACTAAAAGCTTCCAGTATCATCAAGGGACTCTGCCCATTGGCAGAGCTCCAGTGTTTATCTTTCCAGCTCTGTGAGTCTGCTGGAAGCTGTTTTCACCTTCTTGGACTCCCTTTTGGAAAGAACAGATTTCTCAGGAAGGAAAGTGGCATAAATTGCAGAACTTAGCTCTTTGTGCTTCCTCTCCATTCTGAAACTTTGTGTGGTAAAAACTGTCTAGATACATCTTCTGTGCCCATTAAACTATTCTACAAATATTTCAAGTTGGTTTTTTTGAAGTACTATTGGCACAAGGATACCTAGTGCATCTTTTTCAGAAGTCAAAATTAAGTATGTGATAATAAATACAGAAAAATATTATCAATTTTATTGGATTATTTACATCTTTTCTCAGCACTGTTGTTGTTGTTGTTGTTGTTGTTGTTGTTGTTGTTACGTGTTATTGAGTTGGATCTGACTCATGGTGACCCTCTGTACAACAAAATGAAAACCATCACCCAACACTGTGCTATGCACATGATCTTTTTTATGTTT
This sequence comes from Pedetes capensis, assembly GCA_007922755.1. Taxonomy (NCBI): domain Eukaryota; kingdom Metazoa; phylum Chordata; class Mammalia; order Rodentia; family Pedetidae; genus Pedetes; species Pedetes capensis. Next base: position 16,484 of record VMDO01012023.1, on the reverse strand, counting down.
AAGCCCATTGTTGCAGGCACTGTTTCAATCCATCTGGTTGTGGATATTCCTTTTTTTTTTTCATTGATCTGCCAATCTTCCAAACATGGTAACCTTCTTCAGAGATTGGTCCCCCCTGACAAAATGTCCAAAATATGTAAGACACAGTCTAGCCATCCTTGCTTCCCAGGAACACTCTGGGTGCACCTCTTCTAGGATGGATTTATTGGTTCTTTTGGCAGTCCCATGGTATAATCAATATTCATCTTCAGCACTATAATTCAAAATAATCAATTCGTCTGTCTCCCTTATTTAATGTCCAGCTTTTACAACCATATGATGAGACTTAAAGTACTATGACAAGAATTAGGAGCAACTTCATTTTCAATGTAACATCTTTACTTTTCAACACTTTAAATAAGTCTTTTACAGCAGCTTTTCCCAATGATATGTATCTTTTGACTTCTTAACTGCTGCTTCTGTGAATGTTAATTGTAGAACAAAGTTAAGTAATATCTTGGACAACCTCAATCTTTTCTCCATTTGTCATGAAATTTCTTACTGACCCAGTTGTAAGGACTTTTGTTTGGTTGATGTTGAGATGCAATCCATCCGGAAGGCTGTGTTCTTTGATCTTTATCAGTAAGTTTCAAATCCTCTTCATTTTCAGCAAGCACCTCAGCACTATACATAATGATATATGTGAATATAAATTTATTTAAATTTTCTTACTCAAAATTAATGGTGAAATATAAATATGATATGATATTAAAATTAAGTCAATTATAGTTTATTTGAATAAGTTTTCATCATGTGTTAAATTTTAACCATTTAGATTTTTGGTCAAATAACAGAAACATGCTATATATTCAGGTTTAGAAGAAAAATTTTAATTGATGGGTCAATAGGTAAAACACTTGTAATTGTTAATATGCAGTAAGGCTGGCTCTTCTGTTCTTAGTTAATTTATATCTTTCTGCATTTATAAACAAGCAATGATTTTTAATACAATAAAGAGAAGCCTTTGTCCTTGGCTTTTCCTGGTAAAAACTTAAATAAGTTGGCCTTTAACCTGTTGTTAAATCCATTATTATTTTTCTAGAATGGAGCACATTTCAAGTCTCCTTGGACTTGACCTTTACACAAAAGAAGCAGGCAGATAGAAGGCAGAATTTCTTCTTCTTCTTCTTTTTTTTTTTTTTTGTATATCAAACTAAACCTTAGGTTTATGTATGAGAGGCAATTCAATATGTAGAGAAAAAAGTTTTGATGTTTTCTGGTTCTGTCTGTGTTTCTAATCCACTTAAAATGAGGTTACTTTTCTTGTTTTACCTGGAAAGAAGCTATATATGTATATCCTTCTAGAATTTAGAGTGCATATTGGGTAGGTGGTATTTATGAGGGCTACCTTTCAAGGTTCTGAACGTTAATATGATTGTTCAGCTAGATACCCAACATCATACCACTAAACTGGCATTGGAATAATATCTGGGACTAGGAGTCAGTCCAAGTTATGCAAGCAACATAATAGGAATAACCTCTCACAAGGAGAAAAATAATGTGGAGATGAGTGTGCTGAACATACTAGAGTCACTAAAATAGGATAAGGAGATACCAACTAAAGTAAAATAAAAAGTGGTTTTTTTGATGATGCTTTGCTTGTTGAATTTATAATATTGAACCTACAGTAAATTTCTGGCAGAATTTATCTAGGAACTGTTTTTCTATGAAGGGGAAAGTTCTTAAATTGACACTGGAGAATCTGGAATTTTAATAGAAAATTAGATTGTTCCAATTTTTGTAATGTTTATGAGGAATATTGCAAATTGATGAGAGGAACTTGGGAAACATGCAAATAAAATGCTCCTTCATTAGCTGTTTAGACATTTTGCCTGTTTTATAATCAGATTACTTATTTTCTTACTGAGTTTTAAATACTATTTGTTTATTTTCAATAAGAGTCCTTTATCAATTATTTATTTAGCTAATACTTTATCCTAGTCAGTGACTTTTCCTTCCTTTAACAATGTCCTTTATATCATAGAAATTTATAATTTTAATGAAATCCAGCTGTTTTTCCCCCATAAGTCATGCTTTTGATAATATATCTGAAAAGTTTTTGCCTACTAAGATCATTTAGATTTTTTTCTATGTTGACTGTTAGGAATTTTACAGTTTTTTATTTCACATGTAAGTCCATTATCCTTTTGAAGTAATTTTTGTGAAAGACATAAAGTTCAATTCTAGATGCATTTAAAAGTAGATGTCTAGTTGTTCTAGTACCATTTACTAAAAAGATTATGTTTTTTTCCATTCTTTTCCCTTTCTTCTTTGTCAAAGATAGTTAACTGGTTATATACGTCTGTTTTGTGGTTTTCTAATTTAATTGATCTGTTCTTTCACCAATCCCACATTATTGGTTTTTATTGTTGTTGTTTGTTTTGTTTTGATACTTAGAGGTTGAAACCAGTGCCTTGCACATATTATGCAAGTGGCCTACCTTTGAGCTGCACTTCCAGCCATTTTATTATTATTATTATTATTATTATTATTAATTATTATTATTATTAATTATTATTATTATCATTACTTTGAGTCAGGGTCTCACTATGTTATGCAGGCTGCCTTTGGCCTTAAACTTGTGATTCTCCTTCCTCCATCTCCTGAATCACTGGTACTGCAAATGTGTTCCAACATGCCCAGCTCCCAAATGATCTTGATTACTATGGCTTCTTGGAAGTTAATGCTGAGTAGTGTTAATCTTCTGACTTTGCTTTTGTCCTTCAATATTGTGCTGGTTATTCTGGGATTTTGCCATTTCATACAAACTTCAGAATTTGTTCATCAAAAATAACTTGCTTGGATTTTTATTTGAACTGCATTAGTTCTATAGATCAAATTTAGAAGAAGTGGCATATTGGCATTATGTGTCCTTCTGCTCATGAACCCTGGAATATTTTTCCTTTTGTGCAGTTTTTTGACTTTCTTTCAACAGAGTTTCACAAATTTCTACATTTAAAGTTTTCATATATTTTGTAGATTTTTTACATAAATAGTTCATTTTTGTGATGCTAGTGTAAATGGTATTGCATTTTTAATTTCAAATTCCACTTGGTCATTGGTAGCATATGGGAAATGAATAGCAAAGAAACACTGATAGTAGTGTTTTGCCTGTTGCACATAGAATCATTATGAGTCAGACACTGACTTGATGGCACCTAACAACAACAACAACCTTTTGGATTCTACATAGATATCATGTCATCTTCAAAGAAAGTTTTATTTCTTCCTTCCAAATTTTATACCATGCATTTATTTTTCTTGCGTTATTGTGTTAGCTAGAATTTTCATGGCAATGTTGAAAAGGATGGTAAAAGGAAATATTTTTGCCTTGTTTATAATATTAGAAAAGCATTAAGTTTCTCACTATTAAGTATTTCATGATTTTATAATTATGATGTAGAATTTTGTTGATATTCTTTACCAAGTTGAACACAGTCTCTCTATCCCTAGTTTACTGAGAATTTTCATTATGAGTGGTTCTTTGATTTTGTCCAAGGTTTATGTGGCATTTGTTGCTATAAGCTACAACAACTAACCAATGTGTTTAGTGAAAGAATACACAGAGATCAATGGAAAGTAATCAAGAGACCAGAAATACATTCAAAACTATAGTCAAGAAAACTGACAAAATCACAAAGGCAATCAATGAAAAAAGGATAGTCTTTTAAATAATTCCTGCTGGGACAACTGTACATGAATGTAGATGCTGATATTATACTTTTAACAAAAATTAATTCCAAGTGAATCATGGATCTAAATATATGCCACCAAAACATACATCTTTTAGCATAAGAGAGTCTACAACCATTCCACCCTGGCATCCAATCTTGTCAGATCTCAGAAGCTAAGCAGGGTTGGGCCTAGTTAGTCTTTTGATGGGAGACCTCCTGGGAATGTTGAATGCTGTATACTTGGAAGAAGGACCCAGCAGCTCACTCCTGAAACAACTAGCCATTGAAAACCCTGTGAATAGCAGAGAAGCACTGACAATAGTGCTGAGCATGGTACAGTTCTGGAAAGTGTTTCCCTGTTTTGTACTTAGGGTCATTATGAGTTGGGACCAACTAGACACACTGAACAACAGCAACAACATAATGGAAAATTGATGTGAATTTAGGTTTGATAGTGAGTTTTAAATACCATATCAAAAGCATTTTTCATGAGAGAAAAAAATGGTAAGATAGATTTCATTAAAATGGGAAGCTTCCTTCCATCCTGAAAAAGAAACCATTAAGAGAGTGAAAAGGCAAGTAAAAAACTAGGAGAAAATATTGAAAAAGACATCTGATAAAGGACTTATATCAAAATATATAAAAATTTCTTAACCTCAAAATATAAAAATAAAGAAAAAAATTAAAAATAGGCATTCCAGACACCATGAGAAATAATATATACAGATAATAACAAATGCTCAATATCATATCTCTATAGAGAGTTTCAAATTAAAGCACCAACAGATAACTCTATATACCTGTTAGGATAGCTATGACCCAGAATACTGAAAATGTCAAATGCTGAGAAGGGTGTGTAATACCAGCAACTCTTATGCTTTTCATATGAGAGCGCAAAATATTACAGCCACTGTGGAAGATAATTGACAGTTTCTTACAAAACTAAACATAACTTTATAACTTGATACATCATTTGTACCGATAAATACTTAAATGAGGTGAAAACTCAGACCAATACAAACACCTGTACATGGTGTTGATTACTGATTGTCACTTGATTCATAATCATCAAAATTTGAAAGCAACCAAGATGTTCTTCGGTAAGTGAATGATTGAGCAAGCTGTTGTGCATTTGTAGGGTAGAATACTGTTGTGAGGTAAACAAAATGATCTATCAAGACAAAAGGACTTTGGAGGAACCTCAAATGCATTTTGCAAAATGAAAGAAGGCAATTTGGAAAGGCTACCTACTATATGATTCCAACTATATGACAGTCTAGGAAAGGCAAAGCTATGGAGAGAGTAAAAAGTGCAATGACTGGTAGAGATGCATGGGAAGGTGGAAAAGGAATAAATAGGTGGCTTATAGGACATTTTTAGGGCATTGGCAACCATCTGTATGTTACTGTAAAGATGGGTTCCTGACATTGTGCAATTGTCAAAACCCCTTGAACTTTACAAAAGGAAGAGAGTATTCTAATGTGAAATGTAAACTATATTGTTGTTAGGTACCGTCAAGTCGGTATCTGACTCATAGCAACCCTATGTACAACAGGCAAAACATTGTTGTCAATGCTTCTCTGCTATTCACAGGGTTTTCAATGGCTGATGACTTTTTGGGAGTGGGTTGCTGGGTCCTTTTCCTAAGCCTACACCACCTGGTGTTCCCATGCGGTCTCCCATCCAAGTACTAACCAGGCCCAACCCTGCTTAGTTTCTGAGACCTGATGGGATTGGACACCACAGATAAATTCCTGACATTGTACATTTGTCAAGATCCCTTGAACTTTACAAAAGGAAGAGAGTATTCTCACATAAAATGTAAACTCTAGACTTCCCTTAATATTTATGGGTTAATACTGGTTTATCAATTCTAATAAACATACAACACCAATGTAATACATTAACAGCAGAGGAAATTATGTCTGTGAGGGAGTTGTATGGGAACGCTGTACTTTCTGTAAGATTCTTGCTCTAAAAATAAAGCTTATTAGAGCTGGGCACGGTGGTGCACACCAGTAATCCCAGAGGCTGGGGAGGCAGAGGCAGGGGGATCGCAGGTTCGAGACCAGAGGCAGTCTGCATAACTTAGCGAGACCCTGTTTCAAAAAGTAAAATAAAATGGGCTGGGGGTGCAGCTCAGTGGTCCGGCACTTGCAGAGCATGCAAGTGCGAGGCCCTGAGTTCAACCCCCAGTACCGCCAAAATACGTTAAAATAAAATAAAGCTTATTTAAAAAGATATTCAAATTCATGTCCTTACTACTTTTAATTGCACAAACCATGGGGACAGTTTTGATGGCTCCTGAGTGTTGTCTTAACTACTCAATGGGAGACTATGGACTCAAGAGTCATAGACTAGTGAATGCTTTATTTCAAAATGGAAAATGTACAGTGGATAGTTTGCAGTAGCCTAATATAGCTGGCAATGTTTCTTTGCATCCATTCTAGCACATGTCCTAGCCCCTTAGATATAACAATTAAATCACTGGGCTAGCTAAAGGATCATGCCTTGCAGCTGGCAGGAGTTTCCACAATTTCATAAAGAATTCCTGAATGCCTTATACTTTCAGCTACTCCAAGGGCTAGGTATACTATACATTTTAAATACTTCCTTAAAACTATAATTTATACTAAATATAATTGCCGAACACACTTAGTTTTCTAGGTAGCCCATGGCTTTCATTTTCTGGTATCTCCTTTACTCAGTTATACTCCAAATTTTCTGCTTTTTGTTTGCTGCTTTTTATGGTTTTTTTTTTTTTTTTGACATTTCCTCAAGCTGAAAAAGACAAAAGGAAGAAGTAGCTATGGAGGGTATGTTTTTACTAAATCTATAAAACCATTGGGCTGGGATTTAGCTCAATTGGTAGAGCGCTGCACTGCAGTCTCTGAGTTCCCAAGTTCAATTCCCAGCACCACAAAAATGGGAGAAGGACCTGGCAATCCACTCCCAAGGCAATCCCAAAACAGTCAGCCATTGAAAACCCTATGAGGGTCGCTATGAGTTGGATACCGACTCGACAGCACCTAACAACAACAACATAAAACCATTACTGATATTTTCATTAAGTTAAAGCAGATAAATTTTAACTCTTGAAAATGTATGAAGCAACTTTTCTTTCTTCAAATTCCTTTCTGTAATATGTTAAGCATTTGATTTTTGTTTTGCTTTTCTCCCTCACACAATGCTTACCCAATTAATAGGTTTTCAATTAAGCTCTATACTTGTTGTTGTTGTTGTTAGGTGCCGTCGAGTCGGTATCCGACTCATAGCGACCCTCTGTACAACAGAGGAAACACACTATTGTCAGTGCTTCTCTGCTGTTCATAGGGTTTTCAACGGCAGATTGATTTTGGGGAGGGGGTTGCCAGGTCCTTCTCCCAAAGCTCTATACTTAGCCACCTCTATCTCTTAGAAACGGTGAAAATGACAAAATTATTTAGGAAATATTTTATGAAAACTCTTGTTACTGTTCTCATGAATATGTAAATACTAGCATAGAGCTTAAGCTTGAATTCATAATATTGAAAAATACCGTTAACCATTTTGTAAGTCCATGATTATTTCTGCTGGCTGATAGATTTTTTTTTGGGGGGACACTCTTTTTAGGGCTGCATTGCATCAACACAGACAAATAGTTGATGACAACAGTGGATTTTTAGCATATTACTAGAAAGTAACTTGTGATAAAATGAGATTTTTGTGTAGTATAAAAATATCCGTGTTCATAACAGTCCATAAAGCATCCATTTGCTAGTAATGTTAGTATGCAAAAAAGCAAGGCACTAACGAAATATCATCTTACCACATGGCAAGTCAAAGTCATGCCAACCATGCCCATCTGCCCCCAAGCAATTTGCTGCATAATTCCTTGTCAGTCTATTTCTATACCATTCTTACTGATCTGCTAATATGCCTTACGTTTTCAAAATTGTTATGATAATGTTAATATCTAACTTCTCCATTCATGTTCAGTTTCTCAGCCCAAACCTTATTTAATGTTTAAATGGGTATGCTTTCTTAATATTTTCCATTTTACGTAAATTTCTCCATGTCTGAAATAGATTTCTCTCATATCAGATATATCTAGATACTGGTAAAAGTTTTGTTATATTTTTGAAGAGAAGGCCAATTTGGCTACAAATTATTGCATTTGTTTTCTTTTATTTTTCTCTTTTTAAATTGTTGTATATGACAAGGTTTCATTGATCTAGAAAGCCATTTTGTTTACACGAAATACAAAATGGCTATGAAAAAGAAGACAAAATATGTTGAAGGAAAACACATTCTCATACAGAAACACTGAACAACAAATAGGAAATGGTGAGGCCAAATCCCAAACACTTGCAGGGTTTTGTGGGTTTTTTTGATGAAAATAAATGACAAATACATGTTCATACTGGCAGGAAGAGTGGAACAGGGGTATATGAGAGAGAAGTTATGAATATAATGGTAAATTTGAGACTTTGGCTCTTTACTCAAATATTTGTTTTGCAAGAACTTTTCAGAAAAGATTTTACTAATTTTATAACACTTCTCTAATAAGGGAGGTATGTGTTTGAAGATATGAAGGAAGAATGCCAGTGGTTAGCAAATCAGAAGAATGAGGAAGAGAATTAGGTCTTCATGCCTTAGTTAATGGATACAGATATTCCAAGTGACCTATCATTACAGTACAGCTGTGTCCCATGGCATGAACACAGTTTGTTACACACTTTGGAATTCTTCAAACAATTTCACCAAGCATTAACATCACCAAAGGCCCCAGGTACTGGCAAAAGCTTTTTTCCATTTACTCCTTTCTATGTGTTATGGTGGGGGAAGGACTTGGCAGCCCACTCCCAAAAAACCATATGCCATTTAAAACCCAATGAATAGTAGAGAAGCACTGACAATAGTGTTTCTGCTGTTGTACAAAGGGTTGCTATGAGTCAGACACTGACTTGACTGCACCTAAAACAACATGTGCTATGTTTGTACCTTTATATGCTTAAAACTGGAAAAAAATTGTTTAGGCAACATTATAATATGTGCACATGTTTCTAAATGAAGGGTTAAATTCATTTCCTTAAAATACTTTGAAAATATCCAAACATATATGAAACTTTTGAAGTTTACCAAAAAAGCCCCTAATTTCTTAGCCACTGTTAAAAGAAACCACATTTATAACTTTAAAGTATAGAAAAGGTCCCATCTCCTGACTCATCTTTGTTTTAAAGGGTCTAGTAATGCTCTGTTGTGATATGAAAAAGGAAACTTACCTTATTAACAGCATTAGGTATTAACTCTTTAAAAACGCATCAAGCAACAGCTCCTTCCGTGATTCATTCAACAATTTTCAAATACTCTGATACACAAGATTCTATATTAGGTGCCGCAGAGTTGGTATCTGACTCATAGCGACCCTCATAGGGTTTTCAGTGGCCAACTGTTTCGGGATTGCCTTGGGAGTGGATTGCCAGGTCCTTCTCCCATTTTTGTGGTGCTGGGAATTGAACTCAGGACCTCAGAGACTGCAGTGCAGTGCTCTACCAACTGAGCTAAATCCCAGACCCCACAAGGCTCTATAGGAATCAGTAATTCAATTTCCAGATCTTCTGAGACTTAAGAGATAGAGTGAGTGAAGAATTATTGTTTTTCATTAATCAAATTAGTAAACTCAAAAATAAAAAACCCAATAATTTGAAGGTTTGGGTTCTCAATTAGTCAGGTATTTTGCAGGATGTCCCTCAATGGTGATTTGTCTGATATTTTTCGCCTGACTAGGATAGATTTGCAGGGAGGAAATTTATAGAGGTTAAGTGGCATTCTGAATACATTATATGAGGAGTGCACACCATTAGTATGACTTATCATTGTTTTCATACTTGATTTTGAGCACCTAATGTGAGGTTTGTCTGTCAAGTTTATCCACTGTAATTTACTCTTCTTTTGTCTCCTTTTGTGTAACGTTGTTTGAAAGAAGCATAGCCCAGGTTGGGGGCATAGGTAGATATTCTCCCCTGTAGTGGAGGGCAGAGTATCTATACAGATTATCTGGAATTCCCTATGGGAGATTTGTCTACTCTTCCCCATTTGCTTATTTATTTAATCTTTATATGGACACATGACAAGGAAATCTGAAGAATTCCCACTGCCAAGAGGAACTGTAGGAGATATGCCCAGTACAGAGTATGTGATATGCTGAGCCAGAAAAAAATACATTTGAAAATTAAGAAATCAGAGTATAGACTTTAGCTAAGAATAGTGTATTAATATTGGTCCATGAATTACAATAAATGTACAATGCAAATGTAAGATGTTAACATATAAAACTGGGTGTTGAAAATACTTTACATATTTGTACTCTCTTTACAATAATCCTTAAATCTGAAACAATTATGAAATATAAAGCCTTATAATTTAAAAATACCCCCCTCTAAAACCCCCACACAAAATATTGATGCATTCAGGAATTTTCAAGTCTAGCAACCAGAGCCATACAGTTTTAGTGGCAAGTAAATTGCCATGATTTGTCAATAACTATGTGTTCTTTGATGAATTGCACTCATTTCTAGGAATCTGTTTGGGAGAAATAAAGGCAAAAAGCCAGTGTGTCATGGAACCATTGTTTGTAATCTTTAAAACAAAAGGAAAATAAAATGAACCAAACTACCTATTCAAAAATACTGGTTGAGGTAAATGGGGAAGCTGTTAAATAGGAAGGTTTCACTCAATATAAGTCTTCTGTGGAACAATATCTTCTGAAAGAAAAATGGTTCATTCTGAAGGGGTAGGTAATTACACTCTCCACTAAACTATAGTGCATGCATTGTAATGAAGCTGCAGTGCAATAAAAGTGCAATGTAATGAAAAGAGAGCTATCTTAATCAAATAAATATTACATATTTATGGAATCATACACACTGAACTATTGCCAGTCTATACCTCAGAAAAGTATATATCATATATGCATTATCATTTTCCTAATTAATTACAAGTTGTTAATATTATTAGTCACTGTTTAAGTTTTTATAATATGATTAATTGGCAATTATAAATTTGAAGCCAACATGTAAACTTAAAAGAATTTTATGTCACTGAGTCATTAGCCTTTTCATGAATTTAATAGCTGTATAATATGTTCCTCTTGTGTTTGTACTTCAGCTATTAATTTAGCTGCTTGGGACTGGTGGTGGGGAGAAAAGGGATCAGATGGAGGAAGGGCTGTCACGAGAGGGTACTGGGGGAGGTGAACATGAGCAATGCACAATGATATGCATGTATGGAAATGCCGTAATGAAATCCATTAAGTTGAACACTAAAATTTACTAATAAAAATGCCTTTCCTCATATAATAAAAAAAGAAAAAATGAAAAGTAAACAGAATATTATCTATACTTTCAAGGCTCACCATGTAGCTGTGAGATAGATGATGGAGTAATTAATTAAGCAATGTGGTACCTGCCTAATTTTACCTTTAACAGCTTTATAAGTAATGTAGCATTTTCATAATAAAGCATGGAAAATGGGAGGGTAATAAAAAAACTGTAGGACACTTGGAATAGTGAAAACAAGTGTGAAGATACGTGAGACTAGATAGATTCGTAAAGTTAGGAAGGGGTCACATTACAGAACTGTAGTACGCTGTCTTGGATGTCTATCAGGTTTTATCTTACCTGACAGCTGCTTTCAATCGACAGTGGCTTTCTGTAGCAATATGTTGAGACATAGTATTAGGCAGGATATGTGCTCGGTGGGAGACTGTGGTTACTGCTTGCTAATATCTGTCAAAGCTACCCACTGGATAGGAGTGACAGCCTTCAGATATTTGCTGGTATTCAGAGGTTTTTCATTGTCGTCTAGATTTTTATCCAGTGTTCTTTATCAAACTCTTAAAGATTGTAGTCACCACTTGGGGAGTTGATACAAGAGGATTATTTTCTTTGTTAAAGAAGTAAATAAGGAATAATTAAATACAAATCTTGTAGGAGCTTGGGATGTAGGTCAGTGCTATAGCCCCTGGTCTAGTGTGTAAAAAGCCCTGGGTTTCATCCCCAGCACCCCCTAAAATAAAAAGAAACATATGAAGAAGATGATGGAAATTTGTAGGAATATACATAAGTATATCCCTTCACAAATAATAAATTTGAAAAGCTAAGCTTAGCAAGTTTAAGCTATTTCAATGTGTAGATCACGAAAGAGAAAAAAAGTTTATCAGTAGATGAATGGATAAAGAAAATGTGGTATACATACACAAAAGAGTTTTACGCAGAGATAAAGAAGAGGGAAATTATGTTGTTTGCAGCAAAATGGATGGGACTGAAGATCGTAAGGTAAAATCAGCCAGGTCCACAAAGCCAAATATCACACATTTTCTCTCACATGTGGAATCTAGAAAACAAAGAAAAATAAAAGTAAGATGAAGGGCATGGAAGTAAAAGGGGGGCTACTAGAGTATGTGAGTATGAGCAAGCACATTATTTGCATGCATGGAAATGTCATGATGAAACCCCTGCTCTGTACAGTTGTTGTTGTTAGGTGCCATGGAGTTGGTATCTGACTCATAGCAACCCTACGTACAACAGGCAAAACACTACTGTCAGTGCTTCTCTGCTATTCATATGGTTTTCAATAGTGGAATGAGTTTTGGGAGTGGGTTGCCGGGTCCATCTTCCAAGCCTATAGCACCTGGTGTTCCCAGGAGGTCTCCCATCCAAGTACTAACCAGGCCTGATCCTGCTTAGCTTCTGAGATCTGACAGGATGGGCCACCACAGGGCTACAGCTGCAGGCAATTATAACATATTCAAGTGTAAATTCCTTATTAATCTAGAAACCAACTAAGCAGGATACAAATGGCATATGTCTATAAATATGAATGGTTGTGCATACGTTAATATGTGTGTACATACACGCTTTCATTTTATGAGAGAGCAGCAACTATGGAAAAATAAGCATGTAGCAAAGATTTGTTTGGCCTGTTGTACAGGGGTCAGTGTGCACTCAGCTTTATCTTTCAAGCAAGACAGTGAAATGTGACAAGTGATAACCCTGAGGCACAGTAAAGACTCCAAAGAGGGAACCCAGATGTGTTTTGGAAAATCAACTGCAATTTCTAGACTATATTTTCTCAAATTGAAGGCAATTCTGATCGTAAATATTTAAATAAGATAATTTTAAGTTAAAGATGATTACTCAATTTATCTAGATCCTTGAACAATCTATATAATGCAAGTCCTCTTGAAGAGTCTATTGAAATCTCTAAGATATTAACATTTCCCCAGTTACAGAAAAATAAGCATTCTAGTCTAATATTATTAGAAACAGAACATTTTATAGTCATTATTATCTGTACAATTGTCCAGCTATTCTCACACTTAAAACTGAAATAAAAAGTGAAATAGTAAGCTCTGTTAAATTCAGTTTGACTAAAGTTTTCCTTTTAATACTATCATAGGAGGTCTTGAGATTTTCTTTGTTGATGAGTGTTTGTTATGTGATATCTCACCTTGCATGCTGCTCTTATGCTTACATGATTGCTGATATTCTACCCCAACATTTGTGTTTTGTGTTTGCTGGGAGTTAGCACGCCACACATCCAATGCTACTTTCTTCTGAGTGACAGTGATAAGAACCTACTGGTAGCAAACCTAAGACAACCTCAGGGCTTCTCATGGACAAAGTAGCCATGCTACTATTATTTTATTTTGTTTGCTTGTTTTAATCCTAGAAATGTTAAACTGAGGGCCATAAGCTTACATATGAATTTGAATTTGTAACAAATTCCATCATTCAGACAAACAAAATAGTCTCTGAATATGTCTGGATATTTCCCACTTTAAAGCAATTTTATCTAATACATTCTTTAAGAAAATAGTGTTAAGGTCCATAGTGTGTATTATTCTTAGTAAAAACACACATTTTTAGGGAAAAAATTGGAAAAATATTTGGAAAGTGTGATCACTATAAAGTTGAATTTTCTTCTATGTTGGGAGATTTGAAAGCAGAACCATCAGGAAAATGAAGTGAAATTAGAATTTCGGAAAACAATGTGATGCTAATTAGTGAGTTTAATATGCATAGATAGAAAGGAATGGGAAAGATCTTTAATTGTGCTTTGTTTAACTTAGCTGTTTGGTTAGCCAGAGATTTTACAGCTAGCTCCTTTATAACTATGACATCTTTATGCAGTTGCCCTTTCCTTTTTCTGACTTGGCTGCTTTTGTGCGGATTCCAAATGTTTTTGATCAAATGCATATACAGCCCAATGTGTTTTCCCTGAAAGCCTGTCCCTTGACTAGGGAAAGCCTTAAAGTAGCTTTCATCAAGAATAAAGGTATGGGGAGGGGTGGGAGGATGATAGGAGGCAGGATGCTGCCTGTGTCTTAAACAATTTGAAAGAGATTTGAAGGGAGGTGACATGACTATTGAAAGCCTGTCGGCTGGTCCAGGAAAGTGCCTCCTCACAGTGGAAAGATTATTCAAATACCAGAGATTTCATGTGCAGCATTGGTCATAATGGCCACTCCTTTGTTCCCCACTTGGACGAAGTAAAAAGTGAAGACCCTGCATAGGCTTCAGGCCCCTGTCTGCCTCAATGCTGGCAGTGACCTGCACAGATAGGATTTCACATTCACATTTGTAGACAGGCTGTGTTCCCGTTATCCTAATTCTTCATGGTTATGATCTAAGACCCTTTGCCTCCCCCACAACATAAATGTTTTTTCTTTGGAAAAAATAATTGAAAGAAGCTGAGCTAGTGAAGGCAGCATATATTACCTCACCCTATTTGAAGCTTTGTGGTGACTCAAGACTAACTAGACCGCTGAATTATCTCATTTAACAAAACAAGCATGTAGCTCAAGTTGGATCATTCTGGTTTTGTTTTGCTTTTGTTAGTACAGAAGAGATAACAGCAAAGTACATTCAAGTAAAATGCAGTGGCATTAATTGGAATAATCATTATTGAAACTTCTCATGGGGATAATTTGAGAAGTTCTTGGTCAAATTGGGGATTTTAGCATTAGGAAGAGAAGGAATTTCATTTGTGGACTGAACTTTCTACATCATCCCTTTATGAATGACATTATATATACAGGATGAAAATTTATAAAGTACTCATAGTGCTTATATTTAGTAATTATATATTTATTCAACATGATAAAGGTAAAGAATAATTAAGCCAGTATAAGTAAAAAATAATTTCTTATAAGTATCACAGTAATCTATTTTCAAAAATAAGTTGGAAAAGAATAGTTACTGATAATGAATACAGTGAGCTATTGAAAATATCATGAAGTAACATACATACATTCAAGTTGTTAGATTATTTTTTGTTTTCTTTATGTTTACAAAATTCAGGCTCATCTTGGAAAAGACTGATATCTGTCTAGGGAAGAGTTTATGCTAGCAATTTGTCGACACAATCTGCAGCCAGCTGCACTGGTGTTAGTTTGTTGGGTATAATACAGGCAATTTATGAGGGAGAGATTTTTTTATTGGGAAGACATATTCCTGAGTCTTTGGAGAAGAAATTAGCCAATAGTGTTCTCAATATATATTGAAAATAAATTTTATAGTACATTGTAAAAAATGTCACTAAGAAATGCATGAATTTATTGGGCCATCCTATTCTGCCTCTAACTTGGGCAATTCATGTCCAGGCAGATTTTGTCTCGTTTCTCTCTGTCTCTGTCTCCGTTTCTCTCTCTCCTACTACTGTATATTCATCTATTCATCATCTCTCTCCCTCTTTCCTTCATTTTCATCCATTTACCTATGTACATTCCAATGCATGTATTGATCAATCTCTAATTTATCTGTATTATTACTTACATATTTATTATTTTATCTTTTTTCCTCAGGATTAAATGTTGGGGACAATAGAAATCCCATGATTTTGGGACATTTATTAGGAGTTTATGCAAATCTCCTCTCTCGTTTCCTTCCACCTTCAACTTCTACTTCCTTCCTGTTTTCTTCATTTGATTTCTTTTAACCATTCTCCACTTATAGTCCTTTCTCACCCTACGAAATCATTTTGAGATGTTGTTGTTGTTGTTAGATGCTGTTGAGTCCGACTCATAGGGGTCTTATGTACAACAGGGGAAACACTATTGTTAGTGCTTCTCTGTTATTCATAGGGTTTTCAATGGAGGATTGTTTTAGGAGAGTGGCCCGCCAGGTGTGTCTCCCAAGCTTACAGCACCTGGTGTTCCCAGGCAGTCTCCCATCCAAATACTAACCAGGCCCGACCCTGCTTAGCTTCTGAGATCTGATGGGATCAGATGCCACAATGGTAAGACTGCTGGCTTTGAAACATTGGACTTGCATAGTTCATGTGCATGTGTTTTTGTTTTATGTGTATATCAAGTGAGTTTATATAAATGTTATAAACTCATTCTATTTCTTTTCCACTCAGCACTATGTTTTAAAGATGTGTTCATGTCTTTAGTCAGGATTTTTTTTTTGTTTCTTTAGTTTTTTTGTTTTCTAACTGCTATACAATATTACACAGTGTTCATGTACTACATTTTATTATTTATCTCTCCCAGGGATGAACAACTGGATTGCATCCAAATAACTGTTACTGAAAACAACACTGTGATAAATTTTTACATACACTTTCTCATACTTCTGCAAGACTTACTCATAGCATATATATATATGCTATATATATATAGCATATATATACTGGATTTACATATATATATGTATATATATTTATATATGTACTGGATAAATTTTTACATATACTTTCTCATACTTCTGCAAGACTTACTCATAG
>VMDO01012022.1:0-64028 GCA_007922755.1 Pedetes capensis | reverse complement strand
TTCATTTTTCAAAAAAGTTTTCATGAAAATCATTTACTACCACATAAATTACAGAACTTTCTATGTCTACATAGAAAGTATTACTTTCGTAATTTATGTCCATCAATGATATTCAATTGCAAATGAACATAAATTCATTTTCTTCACCAATAATTTGAGAATTCTGATCTATACCAAACTTATTTGGCGGTGAGATAGAAACATGTAGTATTTAATTAAATATGTGTTTTACATATTCCTCTACATTTAATTAAAAATAAAACATCAAAATACACATAGTTTTTATTTCAAATTTAAGATATAATACATTGATAATTTTGCTGAAGTCACTATGTGTCTTATTTATTTATTTATTTATTTATTTATTTATTTATTTATTTTTGGCAATACTAGAGTGCTGAACCCAGGACCTTGAACTTACTTTGCAAACGTTCTACCACTGAGCTTCGCTCTCAATCCCTCTTTTTTATTTTCTATTTTGGGACAGAGTCTCACAAAGTTAAGCAGACTGCCTCTGACTTCAAACTTGCAATTCTCCTGCCTCTGCCTCGCTGGGATTACATGTGTGCATCACTGTGCCCAGCTGTTGTTCACTTTTAATAAATGTTCAAAGATAAATGCCAGAGCTCTGATTACAAATCTATATATGAGAAATGACTTTGAAATAACCACTTTACATGGTAATAAGAACCAGAAGTTTCCAAATCTGATTTGAATAACATACTAAAATGAGAGAATTTGTGTAGTTAAGCTAAAACCTGCCTAAGAGAAAATGTTCTGGAATGTTAACAATGACAATTAACAGTATTCACTATTATCCCATCCTCCAGGTTAAATTCCATTTTGTTCTCATTTGGATAAAACTTTGCATTTACTAAATAAAGTAAAATAACAAATTTGTGAATCACTTGCAAAGCAATAGTCATGGAAATATCTGTCCTTCTG
Organism: Pedetes capensis; assembly: GCA_007922755.1. Classification (NCBI taxonomy): domain Eukaryota; kingdom Metazoa; phylum Chordata; class Mammalia; order Rodentia; family Pedetidae; genus Pedetes; species Pedetes capensis. The sequence goes on along the minus strand of VMDO01012022.1, from coordinate 63,083 downwards.
GAGATTTATAAATTTTTAATTGTTGTTGTTGTTATGTGCTGTTGAGTTTTGTCCAACTCATAGCAACCCTCATAGGGTTTTCAATGGCTGATTGTTTCAGGATTGCCTCACGAGTGGATTGTCATGTCCTTCTCCCATTTTTGTGCTGCTGGGAATAGAACCTGAAATCTCAGAGCCTGCAGAGCAGTGCTCTACCAACTGAGCTAAATCCCAGCCCAAAATTTTAACAGCATAGTAAAATGTATTTTTAATATTTCCCCCTCTATATATTGATTTCTAGGTATAATACTTCCTTAGTGATATAATTATGTAGTGATTTACTCTAAAACATCACACACATTTCAAAATTCCCTGAATTCATTAACTTCCTATCCCATCATTGACACAGCAATTGCACCAATATGTAGCTTAGAGGCAATTTATATGCAGCTAAGTAATACAGGGCCTGCAGCCATAGCCCTGTGGCATCCGATCCTGTCAGATCTCAGAAGCTAAGCAGGGTCGCGCCTGGTTAGTACCTGGATGGGAGACCGCCTGGGAACACCAGAAGCTGTAGGCTTGGGAGAAAGACCTGGCAACTCCCTCCCGAAAATCAATCTGCCATTGAAAACCCTACGCACAGCAGAGAAGCACTGACAGTAGTGTTTCCCGTTGTACATAGGGTCGCTATTAGTGGGATACCAACTCGACGGCACCTAACAACAACAAAGTAATACAGAGAGGAAGACAATTATCCAAGATAGTTACCTACATTGATTAAACTCACCTTCAAGTCATTCTTTTCTCCAAATTACATGACAAACATACACAGGCAAAGAATTCTGTTAAAATTAGGATTCCCTCCATTCACAAGATATTGTTTTTTTTTTTTTTTCATGGAAACAGAATTCATGTGAAGATTATGATTGGAAATGAGTAAATGTGTGCCAGTCACATGGGAAAGTAATTTTCAAATTCTACTACTTGTGAGAATCACCTGAAGAGCTTATTAAATGTAGAATGCTCCTGTGTGGAAACTAAAGAAGCTGATCTCACAGGATAGAGAAGAGGTAAGTGGTTACCAGAAGCTCTAGAGGATAGATTAGAGAGATTAGTTAGTAGGTGCAAACTTTCAGTTAAATAGGAGAAATCAGTTCTGGTATTCTATTGCACACTAGAATGACAACATTGTATTAAATATTTCAAAATAATTAGAAAACAAGATTTTGAGTCTTCTCACCACAAAAAAAAAATGATAACTATAGGAGGTCATGCATATGATAAATACCCTAATTTTATTATTACACAGTGTATATATATGTTGGAATATCATTCAGTAGAAAAAAAACAAAACAAACAAAAAAAGAATGTAGGTCTGGTGCAGGGCTTAACAATTTGTATTTTTAGCAGGTTCATAGGTGATGGTAATGATGCTGTTCTTAACACTATACTTTGTTGTTAAGTGCCATCAAGTCCAGTCTGGCTCAGAGAGACTTTATGTGCAATGGAATGAAACGCTACCCAATATTCTGCCATGCCCAATATTATGTCAGTACTTCTCTGCTATTCACAGGGTTTTCCATGGCTGATTGTTTCAGGAGTGGGCTGCCAGGTCCTTCTCCTATTTTTGGGGTGCTGGGAATTGAACCCAGGGTCTCAGAGTGCAGACAGCAAGCACTTTACTAACTGAGCTAAACCCAAGCCCTAGCACTATGCTTTAAGAACCATTAACCTAACCTACTAATGAAAAAGGATATTTCAACATTCCAAATAAATAAAGGATATTTGCCAAATTTTCCACCATTAGAGCAAGCAAGGTTTGCATATGTGAATAAGAGCTTGGCCTTTCTTTTAACTACCATTCATTAACTGATCAGCTGTCAGTTAAATATTAAGTTGTTGACATGTTTCCATAGTGTTTTCTCAACTTTTTATAGAAAATATAGTGAGGATTGAAATAACTACTTTCCTAGAATTTAAGCTTCGTAATTTTTGAAAATATTGAAACTTTTCTGTTAATTTCTTCACTAAAGATATTAATATAAATCAAAGTGCTTCAAAAAATTGCAGGACAATTTTGTGAACTGATTAGCATTGGACAACATATTAACACTTTTAATTGTCTGCTTGACAAAAATAAATAATAAAGCACCACATTATGCATCTGCTTCAGAGGGAAGTTGACTCTCATAAATAGATAGCACCTTGTTTATACTGTAGAGATAGTTGATGGAGGAATGTAAGAAAAACATATCCCATCATAATGACACAGCCCATATGGCATTGTTGTTGTGTTGTTAGGTGCTGTTGAGTCTTGTCCGACTCATAGTGACCCTCATAGGGTTTTCAATGGCTTATTATTTCAGGATTGCCTTGGGAGTGGATTGCCACATCCTTCTCCCATTTTTGTGGTGCTGGGAATTGAACTCGGGACCTCAGAGACTACAGAGCAGTGCTCTACCAACTGACCTAAATCCCAGCCCCATATGGCATTAGACAACATTATCGATTTCATTAATTCTAGGACTGCTCATTGCTCAGATTTCTTTTAATACTAGGGTTTGAACATAGTGCCTCACCCATGGTAGGCAAGTGCTCTACCACTGAGCTACATTCCAAGCCTTTTTTTATTCTTATTTTGAGGCAGGATCTCACAATGTAGTTCAGAATGGCCTAATACTCATGATCCTCTTGCCCCAGGCTCCTGAAAGCTGGGATTATAGGTGTGTGACATCGAGCTTGGCTTTCATATTTCTTTTGTTTTGAGGTTGCCAGGGGAAATAAAAGAGCCAGTGAAATTCAACTTTCAAATGAATAGCAAGAGCTTTTTACCATAAATAGTTCTGAAATGTTTCATGAGACACAGGTTGCTAGAAGTTATTTAGTTAACATGAAATTTAACTGAGTTTTTATTTGCTAAATCTTTGTTGTTGTTAAATCTTTGTTGTTTGCTAAGTCTTTGTTGTTGGCACCAATGGAAGCAGTAGTCAATAAATCAAAATTTGCATTGCACTGGGAAAAAATGTTGCAAATCTTTAAAGTTTTGAAAAATAAAGACATCACATTGAAGACAAAGGTGCATCTGACTCATGTCAAGGTTATTTTTATGCACATAATATGGTTGTGAAAGCTGGACATTATATGAGGGAGAAAGAAGAAGAATTGATGCTTTTGAGTTATGGTGCTGGAAGCCATAGACTGCCAAAAGAACCAAAGATCTGTCCTAGAAGAAGTGCAACCAGAGCGCTCCTCAGAAGCAAGGATGGCTACATTGTGTCTTACATATTTCAGACATGATGTCAGAAGGGATCACTGCCTGGAGAAAGACATCATGTTTGGGAGAGTGGTGAGTCAATGAAAAAATGGAAGAACCTTAACTAGATGGATCAACACAGTGCCTGCAACAATGGACTTAAACATAAAAAAGATCATGTGCCTGGCAAAGAATCAGGGTGTTTCTCATTCTAGTGTATATAAGGTCTCTACGAGTCAAACCCAACTCGACAGCACCTAACAACAACAACAAAATCTGGCAATCATATTCTAATTGGACCTGCTCATGTGAAAATGTGGCAGAAGAATGGCTGCATGTATCTACTTATGAGTAAAGTATTTTTATTTTCTAAAATATATCATTGCCTGTTTAATAACAACATTTAATTAAGGAAATAGAGTTCTTTCTGGTATTAACATCTCAGAGCATTTTGGAAAAGTTGGGGAAAAAAGAGTCCAAAAAGGAAAAGTTACTAATATTCTTCTAAAACGTTGTGTGAATGGAAATTCAGAACTGGCAACAAAATCTGAAAAGCAAGGCACATTCAACCGCCAGAGCAGGAATGTGAAGGAAAATAGTATAGAAGTTTGTGGAAGGCTCTTATTTCTCTGCCTTCAAAGTTAGCCTGTGAGCACCAAGGATATTATGTTGTTGTTGTTGTTAGGTGCCGTTGAGTTCATATTTGACTCATAGTGACCCTATGTACAACAGGCAAAACACTATTGTCAGTGCTTCTCTGCTGTTCATAGGGTTTTCAGTGGCTACTTTGCTGTAGACAGATTTAAATCAAAGCTATATAGTGAAAATAAAGAACAAAGAGTTACCTGTTTTTTTTAATGGAGGAGAGGGTAAATATATTTAATGTAGGGGCTCAAAGTGGGGTTTTTGTTTTGTTTTTGTTTTTACTTTCTTGTTATATTTTCTTATTAAAGAAAGATAAGAAAGATGTGATGACCTGTGCCTTATCACTGGCTAGTGTTTATTGTTGATGAAAGAGACATTTCATATATATCACCTCTCCTATGACTCTCCATTTTACCATAATGTCAAAGGAGTACTCTACATCTATGAACATAATATGGACCCTATTCTATCATAAACTTTGACTAAATTGATTTGTCATTTCAAACAACCCATTAAATCAGAAACTACTTTGAATGTCTTTGCTCTCTCAGGGACATTATGTTGTATTTTCAGAATAAATTAATCCTACACTCCACTCCACTGCTGCTGTTCATTATGTCCCTGCAGATTTAGCCCTTCCAATTTACTCTCACATTCAGAAAACTCAGTCAAATGGTTATTACTTCACAGTTATATTACAGTCAAAGTCAACTGAACAAATTAATCCTCAATATTCTTTCATTTAATACATATATATACACATATGTATAATTTCCAATGTAAATTTTATTTACTTAGAATATTTTTTTAAAAAATATTTTAGTATCCATATCTTGAACTAGTGCACAGAATTTAAATAAGTTCAAGGGATATTAAAACTATTAAGTTGAAAAGAGTGCCAAATAATTATTTTTATTATGTTTCACACACAACTCCTCTAAGATCTCCTCCAATTAACCCATTGACAGTTTCTTCTAATAAAGAATGACTTATTTCACAAGTGGAGCCATTAGTGATGCATGCTATAAATTACCTGATGTTTTAATAGTGCAAAATATATCTTCAATTGTATTACATACATTACTAATGAAATTAGTACGTTTACAAGTTATTCTTCTTGATTATTTCTCCATTACTTTCTGTAAAAGTTGAATCTTTCTTCCTCTCTAGAATAAAACATTGCCACTAAAAGGTCTGTTTCACTATTTTCTACCATAATGGCTTCAGAGAAATATCACAAAAAGGCATTATGAGATTGTATTACATGTTTAAACTCATTATAATTTGGGGGGATTTATTTTATTATTTCTGCATTTGTTTATAAAAAATAAATATACTAGTATGTTATTCATGCTGCTGTTTTTGAAAAATTTATTAAGCAATTTGTTATTTCTAAAATAAATGTACAATGCAAGACAAAGACTGCATAGTCCTTTTCTACAAAGTATCTTGCCTTGAATATTTTTAGTTTGTTATCTCAAACTGAATAATGCATCACAACCATAGCCATACATTGAAAAATTTTATCTGTCTTATCTGTGCAACATTGGTATTGATTACTAGAAAAAGAACAACTAACTTTTGAGATAGAAATTTCTGTTACTTAGCAACAAAAAAGATTAAATTCAAGGATTTGAGATTAATAGAGAAGAGAGATAAGCATAGGTACACGAACTCCACAAAATATTTGTTTCAAATAGACAAGAGCAAACTGTAATGTGTAGGGGAAGAAAAGAATTTCCCTCTACCCTTCCTAGTTGTTAGCTGTGACATGAAGATGAGTTAATAAGAGAAAAGTAAACAATTGTGTCCCCATCCATATCTCAAATATGGATAGGAGATTCCCATGGGTGAAATGAGCATTTCTCAGAGAGGTGGCTTACAACTCGGATTTCTTTGGTTGCCTTAGTGTATTTTGTGTTGCTATAAAAACAATAGTTGAGACTGGAAAATTTATAATGAATAGGTATTTGTTTGTCTCATGGTTTAAGAAGCTAAGACCTCCAAGATTCAGAGGCTTCATCAAGTGAGTGCCTTCTTGATGCATCATGGCATTGTGAAAGGTATCACATGGCAAGAGAGAGTAAGAGATCAAATCTACTACCTAAGGCCATTTTATAATCAGTATTAATCCATTCATGGCCATGAGCCCTTATAACCTAAACACCTTCCCAATAGCCCCACCTCCCAAAACTGTTGCACTGAGGATTAAATTTCTAACACATGTGCTAAGATTTGGAAAAGGCCCACTATTTCAAAGTTTTGGATCTCAGTTGGTTTTCATTTTAAGAGGTGGTGGAACTATTCAAAGGTGGGGCCTGGTGGAAAGTCTGCTGATCATTGGGGATGTTCCCTCCAAGAAGTTATTGTGACCTTAGCTCCTTTCTTCCTCTCTTTTTCCTCCAGCCATGAGGTAAATGGGCCTTATCCTCCAGGTGACCTCACCATGATATACTGGGCCACCAGTGATCCATGCAATGGAGCCAATCAGTTACGGACTGAAACCTCCAACACTGTGAACCAGAATAAACCTTTTCTCTTTATAAGCTGATTATCTTAGGTATTTTGTTTCAGTAATGGAAAGATGACTGATACAATGTACCTTTTGGAGGACACATTCAAACCATAGCAAATATCCTCCACTAAGAAAAATAAATGCTTAGAGAAGTGGAAAAAAAAAAAACAAAAACAAAGGAAAAAGATTTTGTGTCTCTGTTGTTGTTGTTGTTAGGTGCCGTTGAGTTGGTATCCAACTCATAGTGACCCTCATAGGGTTTTCAATGGCTGAGTGCTTTGGGATTGCCTTGGGAGTGGATTGCCAGGCCCTTCTCCGATTTTGAACTCGGGCCTCAGAGACTGCAGCACAATGCTCTACCCACTGAGCTAAATCCCAGCCCCTTGTGTCACTAGAGGTGGCAAATTCTGGAAAGACAAACATATGAGAGCTAATGATACTTATTATGTAGATTATTCTGGTGCTGTCTTTGGGCTGATAAGAGTCTAAAATTGTCTTTAAAGATTAACTCTTGTCTTTCTTAGCAGAGGAGAAAAGGGTTACCTTTAAATGGTAGAGTGCTGCACTGCAGTCTCTGAGGACCTGAGTTCAATTCCCAGGACTGAAAAAATGGGAGAAGGGCCTGGCAATCCACTCCCAAGGCAATCCCAAAACAGTCAGCCATTGAAAACCCTATGAGGGTCACTATGAGTCGGATACCGACTCGACGGCACCTAACAACAAGAAATATTTATATCATTCTTCTTGCCCAAGTAGGGAGTGGGAAGACAGCTTTTCTTGTGTCTGTTTTTTTCTCAATTGCCTTAAGCTCAAAATAATTCTATGCCAAAATGGCATATTTTGAGTTGGCAGTTCTGGTTTCCTACCAGAACACTTTTCCAGCTATCCTGAATCTTGCTGGTGGGGTTCACTATCCACCCCTGTCTTGGGTACCATCTCCAACTCCCAGAACCCTACTAAAACCCAGGAGCTCCTTCTGCCTGCTTGATAAGTGAGTAAGTGAAGCTCTTTCTCCCTATATAGATAGCTCCCTGAGAGCACTTATTCCACATTAAGGAAATACACCAAGTGAAAAATGTTATAGAACATATTTGAGACTGACCTATTCTCTTCATTTCTGAAAATATTCTAAATTTAAATGAATGTGACTCATCTACTTCTGCAAAATATTAACTTTCTCGATTTTATACAATGAAAAATTAGTATAAGCAAAATATACACATATATAGTGATTATGAGTGAAATATGAACTATATACTGCTATCCATTTTACATCCATGGTAGAGTTGAAAAATATAAATACTAAAATTGTACAAATAAAATTCAATATTTAATGAACTAAGGTAAAGATAAGATTGCCTTTAGTGCCAGATATCCACATTCCTTCTAGTAAACCCTAACATTTAAGAAGCAATGAGAGAAAGCATCTTTTCTAATACTATTGACATATATCGTATGTCAGAACTTTGCCTCAGTAGACTGACTCAGATTTTTTAAAAGTTCCAATGATTTGTCACCTAAACTTAAATATATGTTTAAGAAAAAATCTAATGACATTTGGCATTCAATTTGAGACTCAAAACTTGCAGGAAAAAAAATTGATGCACTGCAGGACACATCACATTGGCTACCATTAGTTTCTCTGTTTCCTATTAAACCCTTACTTTTGAAACAAGTAATGAAACAGAATAATGAATGCATCTTTCTCCAATGCTGATTACAATATAGATTACTTTTAAATCTTCTTTGGAAGACAACCCTTAAATGAATGGTAAACATTTTGTTTTAAAATAAAATGGAACCCAAAAGGGAATCTTTTCAGCAAAGTTTAAGGTTTATATTAAGGAGCATTATTCATGGTGTTTTAAATTAAAATAGTCACAATTGATAAGTACTTAGGAAAATTACTTAAACTGTCAGTTCTTTTCTACTTTATAAAGTCATATAATTGTTTTCTACTTACATGAATGAATATGTCACTAAGAATAAATATAGACAACTTTACCTTATGGTAGAGTTTCAAGAAAAACGTTAGATGAATATGTCGACAAAGTTAGATCAATAGAAGTGTAGGGGCCTCTGGATAAGCAGGCAGGAAGAATAGATTTAGGGAAACATTTGGAGAAAAGTGACTGGAATTTTCAAAACTTTAATTAGCTAATGAAATCATCCCTGCTTCAGATATTAAGCCTATAATATATGATAATCTCAGGTTGATGTTACCAAAAACACTTGGCCTGGAGAATGAATAGGAGAAAGAAGAAAATTAGCAAGCTTTTAATTTAACACATGATTTTTAAAATTTTAATCTCTAGGGAACTTTTTTAATTATCAGGGTTCTTCCCAGGCAATTCCTAACAGAGTGGAGTTTAAGTTCAGGACAATTTATGTCACTAGTATTTTACTCTTGTTGTTGTTGTTGTTAGGTGCCATCGAGTCGGTATCTGACTCATAGCGACCCTCATAGGGTTTTCAATGGCTGACTGTTTCGGGATTGCCTTGGGAGTGGACTGCCAGGCCCTTCTCCCATTTTTGCGGTGCTGGGAATTGAACTCGGAACCTCAGAGACTGCAGCGCAGTGCTCTACCAACTGAGCTACATCCCAGCCCATTTTACTCTTAGAGGATATTTAGGATATTTATATTGCCATTTACTCTCATTGAAACTCTCTAATGGATTTATTGGATAACACAGCAGTGTAAGTGATTCAACATAGTGAACTTTCTTTTATGGACAAAAAGCAACTATGGATTTAATTAAATAAAAGAACTATTTCTCCTTTCTGACAAAATACAAAAATCCTTTTGTTAGTTTTATGGGAATATAGCATGAAGAAGCAGTGCTAGGTTTGGGGGAGCTGTCACAGAGAAGTTTAAGAACTGCCTTGCCAGACACTGACCTTTACCTGTGAGAAGTACCTACTAGTTGAGAACAAAGATCACATCTTTATGAAGTTGACATTAATTCCAATCTTCTTTGTCACTATATGTGTGTTCTACGTGGGCTCAATAACACTTTTATTTTTTATCTCCCTTTATTTGTAAATGGTGATGGTGTATAGAATAATACAGCATTGGCTTTTCCTATTATGCATCCTTTACATCACTTCTGGCAACACTTTCATTAACCCACAAGGTTTATGGAGCCTTATGCCTAATATGTAGTAAAACTCAAATGCACATTTGGGTTATATTCCCCTATTTTTTGATAACACTTTTAAATCTCTGATAACACTTTTAAATCTCTGAGATCCTCAAATGTTGCCTATGACTGAATAAAGTAAATTTACTTCCTGTCCCCATGGCATGCATGTCTAAACTTCATTCTGAACTCTAACATTTACCAGAAGAAGCCTGATGCTTGTATCTCCATCTTTATGATTTCTATTTCTCAACAGCTTCAGAACTTGGATGGGTAAAGAACTCATACTTAGGACTCAGAACTCATCAGTGATAGTTACAGATTCATGAAAATGCTGAAGTCCACCTGTCACTCATTTTCCTTTTATCTAGAGTGTTCTTTCCTAACTTTTTTCTGAATGATCACACTTTTATTAATTCTTACTGCATCAGTTCAATGTTATTACTACTATGAACACTCAAGTATTCCTTTTACAATGCTTCCATAGTATTTATTGTGTATATATATATAATTTTGTATTATGATAAATCATATATAATAACATGTTGTTGTTGTTGTTGTTGTTGTTAGGTGCCGTTGAGTGGGTACCAACTCATAGAGACCCTGTATACAACAGGGGAAACACGATTGTCAGTGCTTCTCTGCTGTTCATAGGGTTTTCAATGGCGGATTGATTTTTGGGAATGGGTTGCCAGTCCGTCTCCCAAGCCTACAGCACCTGGTGTTCCCAGGTGATCTCCCATCCAAGTATTAACCAGGCTCGACCTTGCTTAGTTTCCGAGATCCAATGGGATCGGATGCCACAGGGCTAAGGCTGCCGGCTATATAATAACATATCATATATTTTATCAAAAATCATATTTATTTGGCATGACCCATTTTTAATGCCTGCCATTCTATTATTGTTGTCATGGCTATTGTTGTATTTGTCTCTCTAACACAAATAAAAACCTTGAACCAATGAAGGTATTCACTAAATTTTGTTAAATAAGTTAATACATTTCCCCTCATTTTAGTGCTTCTTCACTTGCAGATTTTACTTTCAAGTATTTTCAGCAGGATTCTACAAACAACTGCCTGAGGCAAATCTGTCACTCTCTAAGTCCCTACCAACTTATATTACTAAATAGTTAATATTTTATAGGGAAACAACTACTCTCATTAATTAATACATTATGTGGGGCTGCTTTGATAGGAAAGTTGAGAAGTTGCCACAGAGGTCTTCTCCCCAGTAAAACTAAAACAAATAAGCTCTACCCTTTACAAAAAGAGTTTTCTCACACCTGTTCTAGAGTATGAAAGCCTCTTAGTAAGGAATAATGAATGGAAAAACACTCTGAAGTGTCTAAAATCAAAATAACTTTTTCTCATAGTATATACCTTAATGTGTTAGTATCTTCCTACATCATGTTAGGCTATTTTTTAATTTAGGAATATCCTTTTAAGTATTCTTTATCATTAGCTTTAGTTTAGACATATGGTATAATACTATTTCTATTGGCATATCTTAATAAAATAACTTAGATCCAGCAATCCCACCATAAGGTATATACCCAAAGGAATTAAAAACAGTATACTAAGAAAAATATTCACTCACATTCACTGCACCATTAGCCATGATAGCCAAGGTATGAAAACAATCTAAATATGCATTGATATACTAATAGATAAAGAAAATGTGGTATACACATTCAATGGAAGATATCCAGCCTTATAAAATAAATAAGCCATGCCATGTGTTATAACATTGATGAATCTGGAGGACATTATTTTAATATAATAAGCCAGACACAGAAGAAAATGTCACATGATCTCACTTATGTATGGAAACTTTTATTCAATAGGTGAAATCATAGAAAAAGAGAAGAGAATAGGAGGTACCATGGCTGAAGTGGGTGATGTTGGGAAAATATTGGTCAAAAGACAGACAATTTCAGTTAGGAACAATATTTTCAATATATGTAGTGTACCACTTAGTGACTATAGTTGAAAATTGCTGAGAGAATAGATTTTAATTGTTTTCATAAAATGATAAGTGAAATGTGTCTGTTAATTAGATCTGTCCACTGTAAAATTATCACATATTTCAATGCAACATGCCATCTACGATAAAATACACATATATTGTGACAATTAAAAGTAAAATTTAAATGACTAAAAATAATAATAATGTACCATTTTGGTTTAAAGATTGTCCTCATCTCTCAGATCCCTTAGAAAACTAATTCTGGGACATGGGGAAAACCAAGCAAAAGCACATGAGATGCGGTGTATAATTATATATGTGCTAACATTTTAGTTGAAGTGAAATTACAGGGAAGCACAAAAGAGTGCAGAAGAGAGATGAGGCAGAAAAAAAAAGAATAAAAGAATATGCACCATTACCTTGGTCTCAGTGTTATAAGAAGAGAGTTGATTACACTACCTTACACATTATCCTCAGAGAAGATAAACAAATGACTGCTATCTCTAAGCCATATTACAGTACAGATGAAAGGAAAGAAAGAAGAATTTGCCCGCTGGTTCCTATCCTTTCTTGGTCACTGCTTAGCCTCAGGACATCAGCTCATGAACTCCAATTCCCTCCTTTGGCTTCTTGTGACAATTACCCTGCAAGTTATATCTGAAGACAGCAGCACAGTACAATTAATAGATTGTAAATATTAGTCAAATAAACACAAGCATGGCATAATTCCTATGTCATAAAGTTAATGTTATTTTCCTTAACAAAAAGATTAATAAAATAGTAATCTAACTCTTACAATTAAAACTATTTCAAACTACACAGTCTGAAGAGGGTTTCAAAATTTCTCCCCTTAGAAGCAGTGTCATGAAGCTGTTCATAAATCTAAAAAGGTGTTCCTTGTAAACAAGTGTTTAAAGAAACAGAAAGAAAATCAAGTAATACGTACCTTCAGCTTCAAATAATATTTCATGTACCCATGTGTGAAGTTGCAATGGCTATTTTTATTTTAATTACTTTGAGAGGATGTAATTTTAACTAATAGAGTCATATCTTTCTTTTATAGTTTACTGATATTTTAAGGTAAATACTGAAATATTGAATAACCTTATATCTATAAATGAATGAGTAAATAAATATTACGTGGGGGATTTATTTTTCTTTTGCAAGTAATTTTAGTCCTATAAATATTAATGTTGTTGTTGTTGTTAGGTGCCGTCGAGTCGGTATCCGACTCATAGCGACCCTCAGTGACCGTCATAGGGTTTTCAACCTCAGAGACTGCAGCACAGTGCTCTACCCACTGAGCCAAATCCCAGCCCATAAATATTAATAGATAACACAAATTTTATCAAAAAAAGATAATATGGCTACCTAAAGTACATTTCATTGAAAACAAATTTTCACCGAGTATCATGATCACCATTTTTCTGATAATAAACAGATAAAAGAATAAATAATTAACTGATTAAAAATAAAAATATAAACCGAGCATTGTGGAGTATGTCTATAATCTCAGCGAGGGTAGAGAATTACAGGTTTGAGGCAGCCTGAATAATTTAGCAAGAACTTGTCTCAAACAAAAAATATAAAAAGGACTAGAGGTGCAGCTTAGCAATACAGCACTGGCCTAGCATCTATAAGGCCCTGGATTCAATCCCCTGCTACTAAAAAAAAATTAAAAGTTACATGGAAGTTACTCCCATGGAAACTTGATAACAGATAATTAGAAAAGAGAGCATTTTTATAAAACTAACATCAAACATTGTTAGTATGACATATAATTATAATAATTATTTTCATTTCATAAGTTTTTTATCATTTTAAGGGCAATGAGCATATAGCATGCAATCCTTACCTACCATTTATGTAATTCTAGATTTAGTTCTTTTCATTACAGTGCTGAATTCTTGTCCTAAATATCTGATTTTTTTAAAAAAGAAATTACTATTGATGGAATAGTTAGATTTTCTATAGCAGAAAGATACAACATTCATTTGTATTTTATATGAAAAATTTGAAAATGTATACTTTATGGACTTATTTTTCCATAACATAAATCTGACTGTGGTTGGAAGGTTAGGGATATAAGTATGCTTTCAATATAGACACACACACTGAATAATCAATAAATATTACTTTGCAGTTTATATTAACTATAAAGAGGCAAATTTATTTGGGATAGTTTAAAGATTTTAATAATCCAACTCATGAAAACATAGGGAGATCAAATAACATGGAATACTCCATGGTAACTAATTTGAATTTTCAGGCAAAAATATTATAATATATCACAATGAAACTAGATGTTGTACTGGCTCTCATATGTAAATAAAGAGTAGGAAAATCATTATACACCTCTGCTATTTTGACTCCAATATCATATAGTCTATAATACCCCATTAAAAATTAATACTTTTATAACATTTTTAAAACTGAAAAGTAACAAAATTATTTCAAATTTTGATGGATTTTCTTCTTGGTCCTTTTGTTTGTTTGTTTGTTTGTTTGTTTGTTGCAGTACTGGATGTTGAATCCAGGGCCTTGAGCTTGCATACTTTGCAAGTGCTGGACCACAGAGCTGCCGCCTCCAGTCCTTTTTTTTTTTTTTTTTTTTTACTTTGTGAGACAGGGTCTTGCTAAATTATGCAGACTGCCTCTGGTCTCCAACTTGCAAGTCATCCTGCCTCTGCCTCCTGAGCCACAGTGCCCCATGGATTTACTTCTTGTAATTTGATCATTTTACTGTTAAAAATATTACTTATCAAATAACATATTTGGTTTTTAATGTAATAATGAAAAGTGATAAATCTAACTATATTATTTTTGGCAAAGTAACCTTGGTGACCAGATCATACAAGATTCAGAATCTCATTCTTCTGCCTAATTAAAAACAGCTAAAATTTCTAGAAAGAAATGTGTTTTGTTGAAAAAAGCTAAAAGAAAACTACTTTGCTTTTTTTTTTTTTTTTTTTTTTTTTGCTTGTTGAGTTAAATGGAAGAGAAAAGCAATACAGTTACTTCTCAAACTGGATGCTTCTAAATGTTAACTAATAAAATCTCAAAACTTAGATTTTTGTATCTTAATTATCATCTTCCTTACCCAACTAGTGAAGAAAGATTTAATCTTAAATGCTAAATCGACTTAGCAACTTAGAATTTCTGTCCTATCACCAAGATTGATTTCATGATATTTGACAAATATTTTTCCAATATTTTGGTATCCCAACAAGAACACTGGTGAAAGGGAAGTAACGATGACAAAGATACACATAGTCTCAGTTCCTTCAAACATATGCTTATTATTTTATTGTACATGTCGTAAAAGAAAACAGGAACAGGGAATTAGAGAATAAGGTGAGATGTGCTTGCTATAGGAAGGTGACTGGAGAAAGTACTTCCTGGAGGTAATATTGAATGGCCAATATAAAAACTGAAGAGATAGTCATAGGAACCATGGGAAAAAGAGCAACCCATAAAAGTAGGGTGGCTCTTGGTTCATTCGAAGAACGTAAGAAAAGTCCTGTTATGCTGGAGAGAGCATAACATTGGGTGGCATCAAAGATGTAGACATGAGTTTGTATTTTATTTCAAGTAGAATAAGGCAGTATTTCAGTTTTCTAAGCAGAAATATAAATGATTTTTTAAAAATAAAAGGTCTTCCAGGCCTGGTGATGGATGGCTGTCACCACAGCACCTCTGGAGGTGGAGCTAGGAGGATCCAAGTTCAAGACAAGAGGCAGCCTGCATCATACAGTGAGACCCTGACCCAAAATAAATATTTTTTACATGAGCTGACATCGCAGGCTACAGGTAGAGCACTTACAAAGTATGGGTGAGACCCAGGTACAACCACAAAGTACTGCAAAAATCAAAAAAGAAAAGCAAAGAAAAAAAAATAAAATAAAAAGTCAATCCTGTTTCTGTTTTGGTGTTGGAGAGTTACAAAATAAATAGGAAATACATTTGAAGGAAACTGGAAATATGTTACCCAGAATATTCCTGTTTGCATTAAAGTTACCATCGAGTTGAACGGGATAAAGAAACACTGGCACTGTGGCCTCTGATCCCATCAGATCTCAGAACCTAAGCAGGGTCAGGTCTTGTTTGTACTTGGATGGGAGACCGCCTGGGAACACCAGGTGCTGCAGGCTTGGGAGAAGGACCCAGCAACCCGCTCCCAAAACTCAATCTGCCATTGAAAACCCTATGAATAGCAGATTAAGCACTGACAATAGTGTTTCGCCTGTTGTACAAAGGGTTGCTATGAGTGAGATACCGACTTGATGGTACCTAACAATGGCAAAGGACTGGGATTTAGCTCAGTTGGTAGAGCGCTGCGCTGCAGTCTCTGAGGTCCTGAGTTCGATTCCCAGCACCACAAAAATGGGAGAAGGGCCTGGCAATCCACTCCCAAGGCAATCCCAAAACAGTCAGCCATTGAAAACCCTATGAGGGTCACTATGAGTCAGATACCAACTCGACGGCACCTAACAACAACAACGGCAAATGGAAGGAAGTTTCTTTCCTTACTCCCTTCTTTCTGCCTACAGACAGACTATAACTTCTCTTTCATTGGAAACAACCTTGATTCTTATCAGCCGATAGAGGGCTCCAGGGGCCTCTGTAAAGAGCCTGTTGACTTTGGTTTCCTGTAGTATATGTACATGGCAATTTCTCACCCTTGGCAGCCTAACATCTTTTGCTTTGTCCTGTGTTACTCTAACAAATTAATTGTTCCTCTTCAAAGATCCTAGATAAGCCAGATTTCTATGATACTGCTTTGAGTTATTTTCACTGAGATTTCTACATTGTAATGTGACCACACATACTAATAATGTGTTTTTGCTATTGTTGTTAATAATCTGTCTTTCTTACAGGGGTCTGTCTCAATTAACAAGGCATGTGGGTGGAAGAAAAATTTGTTTTACCTCCTTGAAAATTTTCATGGCTGTTACAGTACAGAACGAAGGCCTGATGATGGATTTGACTACAGTAGTAGAGAAGTTTGTGAGAAATAATTAACAATAGCAAGCTTGATAGTAACACTAACAACAATATGATATAGAGATTACTGATATTTGAAAGAATGATTATAATGATGTACATGAAATCCAAATTAGACAAAAAAGAAGTGATATCAGAAGATAACCAGATCACCATGAAAATATTGATAGAAAAGATTGGGCATGGTGGTTGTTGTTGTTGTTAGGTGCCGTCGAGTCGGTATCCGACTCATAGTGACCCTCACAGGGTTTTCAATGGCTAACTGTTTCGGGATTGCCTTGGGAGTGGATTGCCAGGTCCTTCTCCCATTTTTGCGGTGCTGGGAATTGAACTCAGGACCTCAGAGACTGCAGCGCAGCGCTCTGCGCACTGAGCTAAATCCCAGCCCCGGGCATGGTGGTGAACGCCTATAATCCCAGCGTCTCCGGAGGCGGAGGTGGGAGGATCACAAGTTTGAGACCAGAGGCAGTCTGCATAATTTAGTGAGACCCTGTCTCAAAAAGTAAAACAATGGGCTGGGGGCACAGCTCAGTGGTCCAGCATTTGCAAAGCATGCAGGCGTGAGGCCCTGGGTTCAACCGCCAGTACCGCAAAAAAAAAAAAAAAAAAAAAAAAAAAAAAAAAAAAATTGAAAGAATAGTGGCCTGAAAGTTCCCATAAAATTGAATAATTCTGGCAAGAGGTTTCTTGAGCAAGTGATAATGAAGGCTAGGAAGTAGTGATTGGAAGCAAATCTATAGAAATGAAATTTCACATGACCCATCTTCTGGATAAATTCTTCTGGTGATCATGGTAGTACATAACTGAGTTGAAAGAAGGGAGATACAACTGAAGGTAAGACAGGCTGAGAGACCAAGGAGATAGATGGTTAATCTCTGCAGTGGTTGACTTCACAGTGAATAATGACAGATCTTGGGAGATACGAGAACATAGTCTTCAGTGAACTGGGAAAAACATATAGTACTAATGGTCTTTAAGTTAAATCATTTAGCTTAGTTAATTAAGGGCAATTCAAGCCATAGATTCAGGAGGCAGATGCAGGAAGATTGTGGGTTCAAGGCCAGAGGAAGACTATGTAACTTGGAGATACCCTGAATCAAAATAAAAAATACAAAATGAGCTGGCGGTGCAGTCAAGTGGTAGAGCACTTGCAAGGTATGTGCAAGGTCCTGGGTTCCGCACCTAAGTACTGTAAAAATAAGTAAATAAACAAATAAATAGAACGCAGATGTTGAGGTTGTAAACAAAACTACAATTGTTCATTGAAGTACTATTAAACAAGCAATGTAGAAATGTAGAAAAAAATTACATTTGATTTGAGCTTATGCAAATTAAAGAATAATTATTTCAACCTTAATGTGTTAAAATCTTTTGAAAGACTTAAAAAGAAAAATGCACCATGTAAATGTCTTCACAATTGTTCACTATGCTTCATTGATAAAAGTAAAAGAAAAAAATAAACTTTTCCTTCACAAAGCAATGAAGTTATTGTTCAGACTTCAGCTTGGATTCTTTGCCAAACCAGACAATTAAAGCACAGAAATAATTTGCTACTTTTCATTAACGGAACATAAATACAGAATAAGATGGCATGTGTCTTTGGAAAAGGTATCATATATCAAGAGTAGGTCTGAAAGAGAAAATGTCATCCATCATTTTTAGTCTAAAATATAAGTAATCTGAGATTGAATTCATCACAGAAAAATCTGTAAGCCTAGGACCTTTAGAAATTATGAGTAACCAAAAGCTGTACCATCACCTGTGAATCAGAGATCCTCTGCTCTAGGAAGAGCCTCCTCTTTCCAAACTTTTCTAGTGTTTTATATTCTGATTTTCTCTTCCCATAGTTTCCATCAGTCCATGGCAAGACATCATCCACTTAAAAGATAAAAAGCAGAATGAGAAAATCTTAAGAGTTTGAACTCCAAAAAGATTAAGTGACTGAAGTTCTCTATACATCAAAATGTTGTTCATTTTCTGTAATACTTTTTTAAATATTGGCTTACATCAGTTAACATTATAGAACAAAATATGAAATAAAAATATGATTTCTTTGCTTCGTCCTCAGAATTCTAGGCTAATGAACAGGGCTAATTTTTAATATCTGAAAAAGGCACTGCTAGCAAAAAAAAAAGATTGATAGATGTGGAAGAGTAATGTTGTTTGTCCTGTTTGATTTCCACAGATTTGTATTCTCACTAGAGACATTTCTATCATTTCTTGATGTGATAAAATTATTTAACTTTGAACTGTTTTCCTTGTCTCTATAGTGGTGGATGTAGATGTAGCAAAGATGATTTATTCCATCCTTTATTCTTTGGGTTACAATGATGAAGTTTAACTCAGAAATTTATCAAGAGAAAGGAAATAGACTATGAAAATGTGTAATGAAAATAGGAACACTTTAGTTAAAAATTTGGTGAAAATAGGATGACATATAATTGTAGTAATCATGCTATAGAAACCAAAAATTTGATAGTATTATTGCTTTAGTTTATAAATAAAATTTTGTGGGATAAGTGGTTGACATAACTGCATGTTAACCTTAATACTTTATGGTTGCTAAAATCTGTAATTAAGTGAAGAACTACTAGTCCTTGTTTGTAGTTAGTAGCTAGAACACAGAATAAAATAATATGGAATTAATTGGACAGGGTCCAGAAAAGAGGAAGAAGCCAATAACCATTGTGTTGTTGTTGTTAGGTGCTGTTGAGTCAATGTCTGACTCATAGTGACCCTATGTACAACAGATGAAATGCTACCTGACATACTGTCATACCTAGCACACCTAGTGTTTCTCTGCTATTCATAGGATTTTCAATAGCTAATTATTTTGGGGAGTGGGTTGCCTGGTCCTTCTCCCAAATAACCATTCATAGCTGAAATTAAGTTGATAAATTATTTAATTTTCAGATTCAGCTAGTCCTTCTAAGTGTCAGAATTTTCTCTTCTTTCTTTTCTTTCTCTTTTTCTCTTTTTCCCTTTCTTTCTCTTTCTCTTTCTTTCCTTCTTCTCCCTCCATCCCTCCCTCCCTTCCTTTCTTTCTTTCCTTCTTTCTTTTCTTGCCATTGTCCTTTTTCTTTTCTTTTTTCTTTCATTTTGTAGCACCAAGGGGTTGAACCCAGGGACTTAAGCAAGCTAGGCAAGGACTGTACCACAGAGCTGCACCATCAGATCCTTTTTCACATTTTTGTTTTAAAGCAGGATCTCATTGAGTTATTCAGTCTGTCTCTGGCCCTGAACCTGCAATTCTCCCACCTCAGCCTTCAGAGTCATTAGGGTTACAGGAGGATGCCATGATGCCTGGCCAGATTTTTCAATCATAAAATGAAAATAAAATATACTTCCTATATAAGCCCTTATTCAATGACTAACATGGAATAAATCTCAATAAATTATATGCATATAAGGTTATGTGTAATTATATGCATACATGTAAATGTCTTCTTATGACTAGATGAATATACAAAATAAGTTTTGGTCACAGAATTTACCTTGCCAGGTAATATTATTATATTAAATAGCTATTCCATTAAAAAGATATATGCAAACTCAAGATGAGAGCTATTAAGCAGTATATTCATATGCAGGAAAAATCATGATCTAAATTAGGTTCTACTTTATTATTTTAGAAAATCAGCTGATTTAAGTTAATAAATGAAATTCAACTTACTAAGTAAATACAGTGTGAATCTAATCTTGTATCTTTTTATATCTACTTTGCTGCATGGTGTTCATGCTGCACATTTATATATCCCTAGGTCACTGCAAAATCTAGAAATGCCTATTTTACCACATGAAACTATTCTGTGTGATTTTTAAAATATACCCTAACATTGCCTTAATTAGACTCCCTCAATTACCATAGTAACTCACTGTTCAGCTGTTATATAAAAGGAATTTCACTCAATTGCCTCAAAGTTTAGTTGATTTGGAAACTGTGCATATCTAGGTGACTGATAATTTACTAGAAATGGTTTCTGTAAATATGCAGGTTCACAAACTCGCCATTCTTGCCAATTACTTGTGGCTGGATTTTTAGATATAATATAAATAAGGAGCTGCTGTCCTCAATGAGAAATTTTATAAGAAAGTAACTATTAATTCAGATCTCTATGTGTGAGTTAATATTATTATGAACTTTTAATTTCTTTTCTTAGAGGTCAGATGCATGAGACCTTAGAAGTAAACTAAAGAAATGAATCCCTCTAACCTTGTGTTTTGCATAATAAACTTGGACAAATGTATGAAATTGTATTATTTAAAAGAAATTCTTTTGGATCACAATTCATTTTTTTAAAAAAATCTAAATTATAATCATTTCCACATGCTATATTATTTTCTTGTCTGTATGTTCTTGGTCTCTAATGTCAAAAGGGAGAAGATGTCTCTCTGACCTATGTCAGAAAAATTGTAAGTTAAAATAAGGATACATCATAAAATTTGAGAATACCAAATGTTCTTTAAGGTGTTTTGATAGGGGAACATTTTCATTTTCCTTGTAATTGTGTTCCCTGTGTGAAATTCCTTTCAAAGGCAGGATTCTCAAGTTTCTGAGCATTAGAATCCAGTATCAGGCATTAGAAGAAAATAGTACATCTGACAACCTTGAACTTAAAAGACTGAAAAAGCAAAGGTTCACACAAGGATGTTTTAACAAGTGGTATATAGGGAAGATAATGTCCTGTCTTTTTTGCACTATGTGCAGACTTAGAGATAAAACATTTTTCTCCTTATTTTCAAATTTCATGTTCTGTCCAAATTCTTAGTGGATATCACTTGTTCATTATCCAGATAAGAATACTTGTGATGTATTTTTTATGGCTACTCATTATGCAATATTTTCTAAGCACCCACTAAAGACAAATTTTCTATCATCATGTGTCATTAAAGTACCTTGTATATGGTTTTATACTTAATTTCTTTAAAGGCCACCAACTGAAGAAAACATAGCCTAATTTCAGTTTAGTATGCTGTAGAAACTTCTTTTGAGGGACTGAACTTGAAAAATATGGATCAAGTCCAAGTTTTCAAAACTGTACATGATAACTTCTTACTAAGAAAACATATAGGCTAGGTTTTAGCTCTGTTGTTGGAGTACTGCTGTGCACTCTCTGAGGCCCTGGCTTTGAGCCCCAGCACCACAAAAGTGGGAGAAGGACCTGTCAGCCCACTCCTGAAAAATCAACCATTGAAAGCCCTATGAATAGCAGAGAAGCTCTGACATATGGCAGGCATGTCACAGTATCAGGGAGTCTTTCATTCTGTTATACATAGGGTTGGTAAGAATCAGACCTGACTCTACAGCACCTAACAACAACAACAACAAACAAACAAACAAAAAACCCATACATTCTTCTGCTGATTTAAATGAAATCTATCTGTACAATTGTATAAAATTCAGTACTTAATCCTTGGCTCTGTTGATTCTGGACCCATGGAGAGACAGATCATTAAGATAGTAGGAGCTAATGGCAGAGTGTTGGGGTTTTAGCTCTAGCCCTGCTAAGATTAGGGCCAAACCCTCTACATAACAATGTGGTCAGTGTCGGAAAGAAGGACCTCGGGAGACCTTCTGGTGGTTAAACAAGGGTAGGTAAGGTTTATTGGGATGCTCCCCTGATGGACAGCAAGGAGCAAGCGGCCCCTATAGAGCAAAGCTCTATCCCTTTAAGTGCTGGCTCTAGGCCTGCAGCATGGAATGCTGCAGGCTAAGTGCTGGTACAGCTCAGCCTTAAAGGCACAGCCATAGCCGCTGGTGTTCCATGGAGGTCTGATGATCTTGACTCTCCTGGCTCGCCTTCTTTACCTCCCTCCTTCCCAAGAATGGGAGGAATTGGGAGGCTCTTCGTGGCTTGCTAGAATCCTTTGGCTCTTCAGGGCCCCTGGGCTTGATCTTGCCGGCTTGCTAGAAGGTCTTTCTGGAGTTGGGAGCGCTGGTCCAGATGATGGGGTTCAGGAGATGGTCAGAGAGGTGAGGATTCCAGGGATGAGGTTCAGTAGGGTGAAGATGGGGTCCAGGAGCCCTGACAGGTACAGTGGGTAAACTGACATACCTGCCAGGTGGGGACAGTTATTACCTGAAAATGGTGAGGGGAGCCAGCCAAAATTAGGGTGGTTAGGGCAGGTCAAGCTGGCCGGGGGCCATCTTTGCTCACTCAATGGGAGGGGCTAGTGTGAGTGAGTGGGATGAGCCCTGAGGTCAACTAGGGGTCAGCCCCTCAGGCTGTTATGAGGGCTCCTAGTTGAGAAATATAATTTTACTCACCTCATGGCAGACAGAAAACAGAGGGAAAAAGAAGCCCAAGAGGAAGGAAAGTCCCTGTGGACATGCTCCCAATGACCTACTTCCTTTAGGCAGGCTCTATCTGCTCAATTTTTATGAACCTCCTGAA
Organism: Pedetes capensis; assembly: GCA_007922755.1. Lineage (NCBI taxonomy): Eukaryota > Metazoa > Chordata > Mammalia > Rodentia > Pedetidae > Pedetes > Pedetes capensis. The sequence continues at coordinate 40,185 of VMDO01012022.1, read as the reverse complement.
ATAGCACTTTTAGCTGGGGACCAAGCCTCTGACAATGAGCCCATGGGGGATGTTTCCTAGTCAAACCATCACATCATGATATGGCTTTCTGGTTAAGTTCGAGTGACGCTTCAGTTCTAGACTCTTGCTATGGAGTCCATCATCAGACGTTTATCTTGACAGTTCATCCAAGACAATCTGAGAAAGGAATTGTGTTGCTTCCCTCAGATAATTTGGAAATGTATAGAACAAAATCACATAGTGGTAATGTTCCCAAGCTTTTTATGTCATTCTACCCAGATACTTTTGTTTTGGGATGTTGAGGCTCAATTTCATAATAAGTGGAGAAAAGATTGAGGTGGTCCAATATTTTGCTTTACTTGGTTCTGTAATCAAAACCAATGGAAGCAGGAGTCAAGAATCAAAAGGAGTGTTTTGTTGGGAAAAGATTTTGCAAAAGATCACTTTAAAGTGTTGACAAGTAGAGATGTCACACTGAAGACAAAGGTGAGCCTGACTCATGCCATGGTATTTTCAGTCACATCATTGTTTGTGAAAGCTGGACATTGAATAAGGGAGACAGCAGAATAATTGTTGCTTTCGAATTAAGGTACTCGAGACAAATATTGCATATACTATGAACTGCCAAAGAACCAACATATATCTATCCTAGAAGTGCAAACAGAGTGCTCCTTGGAAGAAAGGATGATTAGACTATGTCTGACATATTTTGGACATGTTGTCAGGAGAGACCAGTCCCTGTACAAGGACATCATGTTTGGGAGGGTAGTGGGTCAATGAAAAAAAGGAAGACCCTCAACTAGATGTAGTGACATAGAGGCTACAACAATGGGTTTAAACATAATAAAGATTATGTGCCTGGCACAGTGTCAGGGAGTGTTTTGTTCTGTTGTATATAGGATTGTTTTGAGTGGGACCCAACTTGATGGTACCTAATAATAACAACATCAATACACAGAGATCATGACAATATTTATATACTACACTGATATTAAGAGAAAGGGATGTGCAGGCTTATGCTAGGTGGTCAGGTGCTCTCAGAGGCACTGGGATCTGGCTGGCTAGCCTAATGAATCTTTATGTGGGTCTCATCACAAAACTTGCGGATACATGATCTGACCTACAAAACGAATATTCTAGCCCACCGATTAACAACTTGAATATGTTGAAAAGAATCAAAGTACTTTTTCTGCAGCTATCATATTTATAATCAGTGCAGGCAGAACATTTGGCCACCTAAGTGTGGTTTCTACATAGAGTTTAAACATGATATTTTGGAATTTCTGATTTGACATTTCAGATGCTCTAGGCAATGAAGGACCCGGCAACCCCCTCCCAAAAATCAATCTGCCATTGAAAGCCCTATGAACAGCAGAGAAGCACTGACAATAGTGTTTCCCCTGTTGTACAGAGGGTCACTATGAGTTGGATACCGACTTGCCGGCGCCTAACAACAACAACAACAGGCAATGAAAGTGCTAACGCATCCAAGGGACAGTGTAACCAGCACTTGCAAAGCATGCAAGTATGAGGCCTGGGTCCAAACCCCACTACCAAAAAAAGAAAAGTTATATATATATATATATATATATATATATATATATATATATATATATATATATATATAAATTTTCATATATATATATGAAGAATTCTGCTGAAGATCACTATGTGTCTTTGCATATGGCTGTGCTTTATGTATTCTCAATGTCAAAAATTCTCTTATAATCATCTTCCAGGTGAGTAAATGGACCTTGGCTATACGTACACATGGGCTCCAAAGGTGAGGGGAAGTAGACAGTCATTGTCTTGAGAGTCAGGCTATTGCCACTCACTCATTTTGCATGACTGACCATAAAGAAGTCTCTGATAGTACTATTCAGCCATTCTGAGGAAAGTTCTAGATATATTACTCATGTTAAATTCTTTCTATCAGCATCTCTTTGTAGTATATTTTAGTATATATTGGAACAAGTGTCACACTTTACTCATGTTAAATTACTCATGTTAAATTCTTTCTATCAGCATCTCTTTGTAGTATATTTTAGTATATATTGGAACAAGTGTCACACAATGGAAATGGGGAGTGAACACTACTATTTTTAGCAATCTTGAGGGAGCACTAAAGATGATCAGTCTGCAAGAAGGAAAGAAAGAGAAAGAAAGAAAAGGAAAAGGAAAAGAAAGAAAAGGAAAACAAGGGAGGAAGGAAGGAAGGAAGGAGAGAAAGAAAACAAAGACAGAAAGAAAGGAAGGACAAAAGAGAAAGGAAAGGGGGGAAGACAGGAGGGAAGAAAGGAAGAAACAAGGAAGGAAAAAGGAAAGAAAAGAAAGAAAGTAAAGAAAGAAAGAAAGAAAGAAAGAAAGAAAGAAAGAAAGAAAGAAAATAAATGGCAAGAAGAAAAAAAGAAAAAGAAAAAGGGAAGGAGGGGAGGGAGGGAGGGAGGGAGGAAAGAAAGGAGGGAAAAAGAAAGTGTGCCTATCTCCAAAGTTCCTTTCTCTTTCCCTTTCCTCTCTTATTACTTGTGTTTGATTTAACCAGAGAAGACCAATATCTGAAAGAATTGATAAAATACACTAAGGCAGTAGTCCGAGAGTGAGAAATAACTGCAGCATTGCCTGTGCTATTTGGCAGAAAATAAATTTTTTTAATAGCATCAGTAGAAGTTAGCATAAGTACCACTAACAATTTAGCTTCTCCAAGAGTAAGAAACCCTCATTATTTTAACAAGTTTTCTCAGCCAAAAAGTACTCAAGGGCATTATGAAAGGGATGATAACTGATGCTTTTTAATGAGTAAGAGTTCACCCTCCAGGAGAGCTGCTAGTTCTGCCACCTGGGCAAAGTACAGAAAAATGAGGAAATTTTACTGCTCCATGGAACACAAACTGCAGAGCTGCAAGTTTATTTACTCTCTGACTTACCAGTCTTTTTCCTTTTCCTTAATAATGTATAGGTTTTACTTATGAACTTTTAGGCGAATATGCATGATCAGTCATACAGAAATTTATTTAAATAGTATTATTTATAGATCTAAAACATGGTTAATGGTAATGAGCATTTGAAATGAAAATTATATCATGCAGCATGGTGAATATGGTTAAAAATAATATGTTGCAAACTTGAAATTTGCTGAGAATAGATTTCAAGTATTCTAACCACACACAAAATAAATGGTTAAATAGATGAGTTGATGGATATTTCCATTACCTTGATTGTGTAATTATTTTACATATATGTGTATATGTGTATATATGTATATATGTATGTATACACACATATATACACACACATCGCATTTTATACTTTAAATATGTACACATTTGTTTGACAAACATACTGCATCAATACTCGGTGGGAAAAAGCAAATGTTAAAAATCCATACTATGTCCACAAGCTTATTCTTTTTCAGTGTCATGAAATTACAAGAAAATATAAATACAAAGACTAATTGGTGGATATTGTACTTACGTATTTTTTCTTTTTGACTATAAATTCCCCAGAAGCTTTTAATATATAACCATTATTAATACTTTGCGTTAGGTGATAACAAACAACTTATTGTATCTGTTGAAATTCCCCAAATTTATTGTTATAATATTTAGTATTTATACATCATTCATATGTAATAACTAATGATACATAATTTAATTATTTCATTTATTAATTAAATGTCATTTTATTATTTGTAATCTATGTCTTGTTTAATGCCAATTACTCTTTTTAAAAATAGGCATGAGAATGCAAGTAGGTAGGCTATTTCTCATTACTTTAATAGGGAAATATTTTTATTTATTCACATATCAATCCTTGTCAGTTCCTTACTATGTAATCAAAACAGAAAAACTTTTTATGTAGGTGACAATCATCACTCCCTGATCACTAAAAATTGCCATAGTTATTAAAATCATTAGGACCTACAAATATCTGCTCAAAATTGACAGTACTTATAATGCATAACCTCTGACAAGACTTTTAGGAAGCTGTTTAAAACATCTTCATGTAATTCTAGCATTCCTCCAATTGCATTTGAAATTAAAACCAGACTTTTCCAGTAGAGCCTTTTATTCTCTGTTGCGAGTATTAACTTTTCTTGTGTATTCATTAACAGAATTAAAAGCTACAGGTGTGTATGGTTCAATGTGTATCTTAAAAACTTGAAGGAAAATATTTCTGCACAAAATATAACTACTTAGAAATAATCTTTTCAGTTTATGTATTTCTTTATTTATACTGCAACCGTGTTTCTAAAATACACACATGTGTGCACACACGTCCGTACACAAACACACACAATCTTAGTTATTCATAAACTTCAGTCCTTGACTTTATTCCTCTATTTTTCTCTGTAATTCTCAGGCAAGTTCTCTACAGAAGGTGTCAAAAATGAACCCTGGCATTCCTAGGGGTTCAGCTTCTATCCCCTTCACAATGTCATAAGAGCAGAGTGCTTCTCTCTGAATGCAATGCAACCCTTAAAAAAGTCCACTTGATCCATTCTTGTAACAAATAAACAGAGTGAAGGCAGTGGGGCACTCTTACTGGACAATTTAAATGAGATTCCATCCTTGGGCAGAAGTGGAGAAAGGAAATCAAAGGGAGGATTTCTATAAAATAAAAATTCTAGGATAAAAGTGAGCAGTAGGCTGAGTGCAGTGGAAGACACCTGTAATACAATTCACTTGTGGGGCTGTGGCAGAAGAATCTAAGTTTTGAGACCAGAGGCAGCCTGCATAACATAACAAGACCATATCTCAAAATATAATAGTAATAAAAATAAAAAGGGGTTGAGGTTCAGGTTAATTTCAGAACACTTGTCTACCATGCACAAAGTCCTATGTTCAAACCTCCAATACTGAAAGAAAAAAAGAAAAAGAAAAAGTTAACAGATTGTGACCAAACTCCTTATTTAAGGCAGCTCATTCATCCCAATTCCCCTGACAGGTGTACTGGGAAACAACACTGAGTTTTCGTTCCTTGCCTTTCTTCTGAGGTTTCGATATAAAGAAAAATTTTTTAAAAATACTAACGCATTTCTCAGAAGGTTTAAATTGTTGAAATGTTAGACGTTATAGAAAAGTATAGTTCCTACAATAGTTTATCTGGAAGGTAAAATTTACTATATCATATTTGCAGTTTTCCCAAATTTTGATAGACACATTCAGGTGTATTTAACCCATCTCAGTTCAAGGTGGATGACTGTGTCATGTTTTATCACAGCAACAGACAAGAGGAAGTTTTAAGGCATTCATTAGAGAGAAGAGATGTTGCTGTTGTAAAAAGGAAATACTTCATCATTATAATTTACTTATATTATTGCATTGAAAGCTTTTATATGAGAAAAGCTAATAGCACAGAAAATAATAAAATCTTATAGTGAGGAAATATTTATTTTTAAAAAAAATTTTTCTATACTTTTTTCCATGGTAAAATTGCTTCCCATCTCTATGTACAGTCACATATATAAAGTCAGATCATCAAATGTGAAATAAATTTTTAATTGATATTTCTAAAAGGTATATGAGGCAAAGTTAGGATGAAGGAAGGATGAACGATGAACGGTCATATAAATTTTTGTATAGTGTGTTAACATTATACGTGACATCCTTACTGAAGTTTCTTAGTGTTCTAATAATTTTATTGTCATATGCCAAATTCTGTTAAAATGAGAAATAAAGTAATCATTTAGGTCAGAAAAATATGACCGATAGTAAAATCAAGATGACTTTTATAAAGAAAAAGAAAAATGAAAATGGGTTCAGATTTTCAGTGCTTTGAAAGTCACCTGAGGGTCCAAAGACTATAGTTAAGATGCCAAGTATAGTTTATTAAAACTCATAATTTCAGGAGGAGCATGATGTATATTTTCTGTGTTATGAGACTAGCCACTCAATGTAGACTACTAATACATTAAAGCTCTTAATAAGCAATTGTTTCAGACACAAACTGAATGGTTGTTTATTTATGCCTGTGTTAACTTTTGTTATGACTTGTCATGTTATACAGTTTTCTTGGTGACCTGACTTCTTTATCCCACTTCTTACTTTGTAATTTGACTTGATTTTCCTATAAGCTCCTGTCAGGACTTGAATTGTCGGTTTTCTTTTGGCTGTTGTTCCACATCATAGCATGAAGAAAAGGAAAATACTTTTAAAAATATTTATGCCATTATATCATAACACTTGGTAATTTCTCATTGTCACATAATAAGTATTTATTACAATGTGATTTAAGTGTATGAATTCATGAAAATTTGTGGCTCATAGTTATTTAATAAAACCCTATCTAAAATAATAGAATTGCATGTGATTCCTGCACAATTTTTATCAATCTTCTGTTCCCCTTCGTGTATGATTGAAATAGACAAAGATGATGAGGAGAAATGGAACATTGCTATAGGCATCCTGTAGATTCAGGAGATGTTTCGGCAACACAGAATTTGAAAGAAGAGGCCAAAGGTCACAACATGAACAACAGATATTACAGTCATTGACATAAGTTTAACAAAGACCTAGTCCACTTCATTGTTTAAACATCTATGTACTTATAAGTCTGAAGCCATACCACCCTGTCATCTGATCCTATCTAATCTCAGAAGCTAACCAGGGTAGACCTGTTAGTCCTTGAATGGGAGACCACCTGGGCATACCAGATGCTATAGGCTTAGGAGAAGGACCTAAAACCCACTCCCCAACCCCAAATCAGGCATTGAAAACCCAACAAATAGCAAAGAAGCACTAACAATAATGTTTCACCTATTATAGGGAGGGTCACTATTGTCAGACACCAACTCAAAGGCACCTAACAACAAATATACATGTTGTTGTTGTTGTTAGGTGCTGTCGAGTCGGTATCCAACTCATAGCGACCCTCTGTACAACAGGGGAAACACTATTGTCAGTGCTTCTCTGCTGTTCATAGGGTTTTCAATGGCAGATTGCTTTTTGGGAGGGGGTTACCAGGTCCTTCTCCCAAGCCTACAGCTTCTGGTGTTCCCAGGCGGTCTCCCATCCAGGTACTAACCAGGCCCGACCCTGCTTAGCTTCCAAGATCTGACGGGATAGGATGCCACAGGGCTACATGATATATGTATAAGATATACAGACACAGAACCAATTGGACCTGAGTTTGTGCTGTGGATAGAGGAATAATATTTATTCATTTCACTCTTCTCATGTCATACTGACCTCAGTCTAACAACATACCAAATTTCACCTTTTCTGTAAGTTGTGGAGAGGCATATAAAGTTCCCAACACATTGCATATATGCATTTTTATAGTGCTGGGTATTTGAACTGAAGATTTGCACATGCTAGACAAGTGCTGTACCAATAAGCTATAAACCTAGACCTCCTTTTAATTTTGATATAGAATCTCACTAGTTGTACAGGCTGCCTCTGGCCTCAAACTTGCCATCCTCCTGCCTCAGCCTTCCAGTCACTGGGGTTACAGGTGTGCACTACTGTGGCTTGCTGCTTATATACATCCTAAGTATTTTTATTTAATAAGTCTAAACCATGATCATTTTTAAACAAAAGATAACTGAAGTTGGAATACAAAGCTCTTTACTTCTTTCATAATCAGAGATGATTTCCTTGGTGATCATCTACTTAGTACCTTAATTTTAAGGATATTTTTCCTCCTCCAATTATACTAAATCAACACTGCAGAAATTCCCTAACTCTTGAAGTGCTTCAATCTGTATCAATCGATCCAGTATTCATTCAGTCATATTCATTGTTATATTTGGTATTTCTATTCTTCACTGTCACCTTTTATTAATGAACAATGAAGCTTGCTCCACTGTCATGTTGCTTCATGAACTCATTATTTCTAATTACTATTTTATGACACTCTTTGAATCAACTTGTAATGTTCCATTTAATTGACCTCTTTGTTTAAATGTGAGAAAAAATGGACTTAAGTTTGTCATTTATTTTGTAAGTTCTAATACAAGAGAGCTTAATTTAGTTGTTCCATTTTCTCAATGCAGAAAGGTAAGAAAATATTTTCTCCATTTTATTTAGATTTCTATCACTTCACAATATGTTATGATCTTCTAAAATTATCTTCAAATGCTTTAGAAACGCATGGGTATGCTGGCATTTGTTTATTGTGAAGCTTTATTATTTTTTATGTTTTAATCTGTAACATTTGCCACTGCAGATTTTTTTAAAAACTTGAACTCTAGTTTCATTTTTTTTCTAATTCAATTAAATATTACAAAAAGAGAAGTTAAGACTGGTACCATGCGACATGCCTATAATTCCAGTGACTCGGGAGGTTGAGGCAGGAGAATTGCAAGTTCAAGGCAGCCTGGGCAACTTAGCGAGACCCTTTATCTAAATAAAAAATAAAAAAGAGACTGAGGGTGCAGCTCAGTGGAAGAGCACTTGCATAGCATGCATGGGGCTCTGAGTTCAAGGTTCAATGCCCAAGTACTGAAAAAAAAAAAAAAGCATCAGAGTGTGTCCGAGATATATCTGTAAGTTTAGAAATTAAATTTTTAGAAAAATATTAAGGAAAGAAAACACTTTCTATAATATTTAGTGAAATATGTTATATAAAACAAAGTTTAATGGTTTTAAAAATATAAGCAGGAATATTTCATTGTTAATATAATATTAATGCAAATTAAACTCTATGTAAAGTCAAGAATCTGTCTTAATAAATTACAAATTCACAAACTCAATTGAGTAGATGGAATTTAAATATACAGCTTGGAGATCTGTCCTTGATTCCTGAATGTACCATTAAGTTTCTCCAGGAGATTATGATGACCAATGGAAGATCTTTATAAATCTGTCACAAGAAGCATGAAGTAATGCCACATTTTTGTCTTCCTTTTCATATATCGTTGCAACCACGAGACTGAGGTATACTGATATGAGGTCCTCTGATATGGAGCCTTCTTGCTGTGTCTTCACATATTGAAAAAAGCAAGGCAGGTTACTGGGGCCTGTGCTATAAGGCCACAAATCCCATTGAGTAAAAGTCTGCCATCGTGACTGAAACACTCCCCCTTCAAAGACCCAACTTCCAAATACCATCATCTTAGGAAATTAATATCCCAACATTTGAACTAAAATCTGAATTTCAATTTGGGTGAAAGATAAATATTCAGACCATAGTAATACCTCTCCATGTACTAGAATTAGTTTACTTTTCCTTGACAAGGACTTTTAGTTTTCAGTGTATAGGACTTTCAGATCTTTTTTGTTTTCAGAAATATCCCTGATATTTCATATATTTTAATGCTGTAAACTTTTATTTTTAATAAAGGAGACAGGGGAAGAATTGATACCTTTGAATTATGGTATTGGAGATGAATATTGAATACACCATGGACTGCCAAAAGAACCAACAGATCTGACCTAGAAGAAGTACAGCCATACTGCTCCTTGGAAGCAAGGATGGCTAGACTGTGTCTGATATATTTTGAACATGTAGTCAGGAGAGACCAATCCCTGGGGAAGGATATCATGTTTGGGTCAATGGCATGTCAATGAACAAAAGGAAGACTTCAACCAGATGAACTGATAGAGTGGCTGCAACAATGTGCTTAAGTATAAAAATGGTAATGTGTCTGGCACAGAATTGGGGAGTGTTTCATTCTGTTGTACATAGTGTCTCTATGAGTTGGACTCTACTTGATGGCATCTAACAGCAATAATGCTGTAAATTATGTTTAAAATTTGATTTCTAATGATTTTAGGAAGAATATGAAATATAAATTTTGGTATAGTCTGTTAGAATTACATGTGACATCCTTACTGAAGTTTCTTAGTAGTTCTACTAATTTTATTGTTTATATCACTGGATTGTCCACATAAATCTGTATATCTTATATAAAAAAGATAATTATACTTCTTTTTAAATCCAGGCTATTCTAGAAGGATAAAAAATATAATAGAGAATAGGAAGGATGAAAGTAGTTTTTTTTAATTTTTGGTCTTAGTTGTAAGCATTCACTTTTCATAACAGCATGTCATATTAGCTGTTGTTTTACCAGGCAGTAGTTCTATACTATGTTGAAGAAGTTGCTTCATATTCTTATTTTATGGAGAATTTTTATGAGGAAAGGATGCTTGATTTTGTCCAATGCTTTTTCTATGTATATAGAAATTACTGAGCATTTTTTCTCATCTTTGACTTTTAGTGTGAGAAACATTGATTGATTTGCAAATGTTAAACCAGCCTTATACTCCAGAACTAAAATTAATTTGCCCATGATATGTTGTACTCTTCATATATTGTTGGATTTCATTTGATAACATTTTGTTCAGAATGATTTTGGCATTATTTCATCCTTTTCAACATTCTGAAATGTATCTGTATGATCAACATTGTTTATTGTTTATATGCTTGGAAGAATTTATCAGCAAAATTATCCAGGCCTGGATTTTTCACTATCAGAAAACTTTATTATAAATTCTATATTTTCTTCATAACAAATACATTACTATTGAGATTATTGTGTTCTGTTTAGGGTATTTTGTTTTGTTTTTGAAGGCACTTTGGTAGTGTCTTCCTAAGAATTTACTTATTTCATTTAGATTTTCAAAATTATTAGTTTGAAGTTGTTATTCCCATATCTGTTAAGTATCTTTAAAATTTCTAGTGATGCTGTGCTCCTAATCCTGACACTGGAAGTTGGTGTTTTCTCTCATTTTGTTTTGATGACAATAATTAGAAATATTTCAATTTTATTAACCTTTTCATAGAGCTAATTTTATTTTGATTGACTTTATATTATTTTTGTTTTATATTTTATAAGGTCTCATATTAATCTTGAAAATATTCTTGTCCTACTTAGTTTGCATTTAATTTGTTCATTATTTCCAGTCCCTTAATGTCAATAATGAACTCAAAGATTAAAGATCTTTCTTCTTTTCTACTATAGGTATTCAGTCTTAGAAATTTCATTTAAGCATAGCATTAGTAACATCCCACTTTCTATATGTTACAGGTTGACTTAATTCAAAATACTTTATAATTCTACTTTGGATTATTTTTTATAACATACATTATTTATACTTCTGTTATTTTCTTTATAAATTTTTGAGGTTTTTTTGTATCTTTCAGTTATGTGTTTCTAACTTGAATTGTGTTTACAGAAAATACATTGAATGACTTGAAATTTGTAAATATATTGATAATTATTTAATAGCCATTTCACTTCATTTTAATCTTGATATGGTTTTGATATGGCATGACCATATCACCCTGTGGCTCATGGGAGCTTATTCATCTCCAAGGTGAGGTTAAGAAGTAGATGAACCTTTATGAGGTGAGGTCTAGTGGGAGGTCATTACTGGCTTCTTCCCAAGCTCTTGGGCCACTTGTCTCACCATGGGATATCTCATTTTTGCACCTGTTACCACCATGATGATGTCAGCCATAAGGACTTCATAGGAGCTGAACCAATGCTGATGTCATAACTTTGATCCTCCACAACCATAGGCTGAATAATCAACTTCTCTTTACTAAGTTCTCAGCCTGAGGTATTTTGTTATAGTAATGAATAACTGACCAATGCAATTGCCTTTGCTGGCTGTTATACTAGATAGATTTTTTTCTTGCTGTGTTCTAAGGCTTACTAATCTTTTCTTCCGCAATATCTAATCTACCATAAATCTCATATAGTGTATTTTTCATCTTAACCATATTTTTTATTGTTAGAACTCTGATCTAGGTCTCTTTTCTTTCTTTCTTTCTTTTTCCTTTTTCTTTCTTTCTTTTTTCTCTTTTCAGTTTTTTTCTTTTTCTTTTTTTCTTTGTGGTACCTGAGTGTTGAACCCACAACATTACACATACTTTGAAAGTTCTTTACCACTGCACTGCTCCCCACATGCCATTTTTTTTTTTAGACAGAATCTTGCTCAGTTAGGCACACTGTCTCTGCTATCTATTTTTTACATGGCTGGTAATTTTATATTGGATGTCAAATACTGTCACTTTTAATAGCGTAATTGTTATATTACTATTAATTAATATTGAACTTTGGACAATTGCAGTCAAATACCTATTTAATCCATTTGTGTCTTCCTTTGAAGAACTTTGGGGGAAACTGGAGCAGTGCTTAGTTTTGGACTAATTATTCTCCATTACTGGTACAATATCTTCCTGTGAAATCTACTCAATGATCCATATATCCTGAGGTTTTCCAAGTTGCTTTGTGAAGGTATTACTACTCTCAGCCCTCTTACTTCTATTTGTTCATATGAATCTTTCCCTCTCTCAGATTGTTTCTTGACAGTTGTGTGTGAAGCAGTATTCAGCCGAACACCAGGAGGACCTTCTACAGGTCTCTGAACTTCTCACACCTTCTTCTTTTCCTTCTCTTCCTCCTTCTTCTCCTCCTCCTCCTCTTTCATCCTCCTCCTCTCCCTCCTCCCTCTCTTTCTCTATCTCCCTCTGTCTAGCTCTTTCTCTATCTCTTTCTCTGTCTCTCCCTCACTCCCTCTCTCTCTCCCTCCCTCCTCCCTCCCTTCAGAACTACTCAGCTCAGCTCTACAAGTTCTAAATTTTCTGTTATCCTCAGGCTTTGTATGACCAACTCAGAGCATCATTTTGTCTCCATCTGGGCTTTCTTTTCCTTCACCACGGACTGAGAACTACTCTAAAGCAGTAAATTAGGACAATTATAGGGTTCCCTTCATATGCATCCTATCTGTTGGGAATCATTTTCCTATATTGCCAATTTTTTAGTGCTTTTAAAATTACCACTTTATATATTTTGGCAATCTTGGGTCATTTTCTTCAAATGTAAATGGGTAAATGGAGCCCAGTGTGTTTATCTTTACTATGAAGGACAAAAGTCCTTCATAGCAATATTTTACAATATTTTGAATTTTTTAAAAATTTGATATACTTTACTGAAATTTGTTCTGAGAAATTTTAAATATTAAAGATAATTTTTAAATAATTGAAATTTAATATATATTCCCTAAGGAATATTAAACAAATGTGAAGTGATTTAATGTAGTTAATTTATTTCCTTATCAGAAAATTATAAATCCAAACATCAAAATGAATAATAAGAAGAAAGTACAGCATAAAGTAGCATGTTGATGTTGTTGTTGCTAGGTGCTGTCAAGTCGGTATCTGACTCATAGCAACCCTAATAGGGTTTTCAATGGCTGTTTCAGGATTGCTTTGGGAGTGGATTGCCAGGTCCTTCTCCCATTTTTGCGGTGCTGGGAATTGCACTCAGGACCTCAGAGACTGCAGCACAGAGCTCTACCAACTAAGCTAAATCCCAGCCCAAAGTAGCATGTAATTAGTTTTATTTTCTTTTTCCCAGTCTAATTTTTCTGGATATAGGTTCTGTGAAATAAAATGTTTTCTTCATTGTAATTTTATAATAACATATAAAGTATGAGAGAAAACTGTATGGATTTCACACCTTTAGCTTGGAGAAGAACATTTTGATGAGTACTTTCATTATTTTCATGTTATTTTTTTTCTTTAAAAATGTCTAGCATGACCTATTTGATGAAAAGACTCCCCAAAATAGTGGACAAGCAACAGTTACTCTACTATTGTGAACAGGCTTCCTGTTGGGGTAGACTACAAACTTTTTCACTCTTTGTAAGAAAAACTAAAATATAAGTCATTACCACATTAGGACCACATGAAATAGCTTCCCAGTAGGACCAATGGTTCAACAAACATCTTACTACAAGGACTCTCCTTTTCTGAATCCCTCTACAGACCCAAAAGGAAAACAAGACATCTGATGCCAAAACTGGAATAGAAAAGTTGCAATACAGAGTACAAAAGCATTGGCAGAACTGCAGAATGCAGTTAAAGTTCACATTCTGGCCACTCTCTTCCACTGTATTTCAGACCTTCATTACTTTTTATATGAAATTCTGTAATATCCTTCTAGGTATTCTCAACTTCTGACTTTCATACTTCCAAATTGCTTCTCCTACTTCTGCCAGACTACTATTCACATGACTATCTTTCACAAAATCAAATCCCTGGGCTCAAGAATCCAAGGTGGTTTCATTGAATTGTCACAGATAATAAAAATCCAAAGCTTGTTTTTAAGGCTGTGTTCAGATCCCATCCCAACTGGCTCTTTTCCTCTATTCTAAAATGAGCCACTAGTCCAATCAAGCCAGACTTAATTTAGCAGTCATGTTCATTACCCCAATGACACATTTGCTCATTTCTCTATCCTAGCCAATAATACCCCTTCTCCTCCTATGAAATCTGATCCACTTCTCAGACCCCACATCAGTACTTATCTACCAAACACACACCAGTCAATCCACCTGTACTCTAAACATTCATTCACTTTTTTCCTCTTGTCCAATATTGGTAGGATTCCTTAAAATAGTTTCTCCAAGTTAAATAATTTTCATTATATGTGCTTTGTCCACATCTCCCAAACTCCCATCCTCTCATTCCCACTTCATGTCAGCCAACAAGCTTGCATGCTACCTCAAGGAAAATAGCAACCATTAAAAGAAACTTGTATTATTTTCCTGTAATCGAACATAGATATTTTCCTCTGATATTTTCAGTCCCTTCTCTTATAATATGGAAGATATTCTTCCTTTTATCTAAACCAAGCAGCTCCATTGATAACTTAATTCTTGTCTTCCTATCTTCTCAGCTATTGGTTATCTCTTTTACTTTTGATATTTAACTTCTCCTCAAGTCTTTCCATTGCCTTAAAAAGAAACTTCTTTCCACTGTTCGAGATTTCTGTTACTCATACTCCCCTCTTCAATTCACTATTATGAAATTCATACTGGCATATTCAATAATTTTTCTCACTAATTGTCATAGATAAATTCAACTTGTTTCAGGCTCAAAGTATACAAAATAAGATTAACAATTTCATCAGTTTCTTCTCACTAAAAAAACAAACAAATAAAAAACATTGCCTCGTCCTTTTCCAGTGTATCCTGCCTAAGTAAGCCTGAAGGTCATTACCAATAAGGCTGAAATTTAGAAGTCATAACCCATCCTGTCTCCTTTTCCTTTTGCATACACAGTCTATCACAAAATTTCCTATGCCAAATACCAATGACATACATTTCCTTCTATCTCTAGATCTACTTATTTAAAAAATCTATCTCCACTTACAGCTCTAAACATTCCAAACTGACTTCTGTCAATATTATTATATCACAACCTACCTAAAGTGTCCAGTGATGGTTATGTTGCCAAACCAATGGAATTTGTTTTGCTTTTATCTTGCTTGTCTTCTCAGGAGAATTTAGCTATTCATACTCCTATTCTTCGAGAAATATTTTTCATTATCTTCCCTCAAAAATGTCTTCTAGACTTCTAACTACCCCAGTCAGTCTTTCTCATGTTCCTGTTTTCAGTTTCAACTACTACATTCAAACTGTAGTTTCACAAATCCCTTCCTTCTGTTAAATGATCTCACGTATAAGTACAGTACAGCTTTATCATTTTGACCCATTAATTAAAATTTTGCTAAAGATCATTCAAGATAAATTTCAGCAGTGTATAGACAGGTAACTGCTGGGAAATTAAGCTGGATTCAGAAGAGGGCGTGAATCCAGGTACATTACTGCTGATGTCAGATGGATATTAGCTGAGAGCAGAGAATGCCAGAAAAATGTTTATCTATATTTTTATGACTATGCAAAGGCACTTGACAATGTAGCTCACAGTAAATTATGGATAACATTGCAAAGAATGGGAATACCAGGACACTTCATTGTACCCATGAAGAATATGTACATGGACTAGGAGGCAGTCATTTGAACATAAAAAGGAAATCCTGCCAGGTAGAAAGTCAAGTAAAGAGGGGGAGAGCTGTACGCTTTTATCATGCTTCTTTTATTTCTGTGATGAAAAAATAATAAGACAAGCTGTACTTTATGAAGATAATGTGGCATTAGGATTGTAGGAAAACTAATTAACAACCTGTGTCATGCCGGTGAGACAACTCTGCTTGCTAAAAGCAAAGGGGATTTGAAAGATTTACCGATGAAGATCAAATAACATAGCCTTCAATATGGATTGTGACTCAACAAAAAGAAAACAAGAATCCATACAACTGAGTCAATAAGCTACTTCATGATAAATGAAGAAAAAATTGAGATTGTCCAAGATTTTGCTTTACTTGGTTCTACAACCAGCACCCACAGAAGCAACAGCCAAGAAATCAAAAGACATAGTACATTAGGAAAAGCTGTTGCAAAAGATTTCCTTAAAGTACTAAAAAGTATAGATGCCACATTGAAGACAAAGATGCACCTGAGGTGTACCTTGGTATTTTCAGTTACAGCCTATGGTTGTGAAAACTGGAAATTGAATAAAGGAGACAGGAGAAGAATTGTTGCTTTTGAATTATAGTCCTAGAGACAAATATTGAATATACCATGGACTGCCAAAATAATCAACAGATCCATCCTAGAAGAAGTGCAACCAGAGTGCTCCTTGGAAGCATGAGACTGCATCTGATATATTTTGGATATGTAGTCTGGAGGGACCAATCTCTGGAGAAGGACATCATAATTGAGAGAGTGACAAATCAATGAAAAGTAGGAAGACCCTCAACCAGATGGATTGACATCGTGGCTGAATCAATGAGCTTAAACATAAAAAAGATGTGTGCCTGGCACAGACTTGGGGAGTGTGTTGTTCTGTTGTACCTAGAGTCTCTATGAGATGGATCTGACTGCATAGAACCTAACAACAATAACAAGTTAAATTTTAAGTTGATTTTATGGGGCACAGTGTTGAGGCTTGGGGATGGGAAAGGAATGCTAGTAATGGTCTTCTTTGTTTTTGCTGACCTGCCATTCTCTCAAACATGATATTTCATCTGCATAACACAAGATTCAAATCTTGTTCACATTGAACAAGCAAAGTTGTTTCATTTTCATAAAGCAAGATCCTCTACTCCTGCTGGCATATTCTTCTTCATAAAGTCTAGTTTCTCACATTATTTGCTCAACATAGAGATTAAAAAGGTAAAATGAAAAGATAAATCCCTGATATAAACCTTTCTTGACTTTTAACCCAGCAAGTTTCTTTATTCTCTTCAAATAACTGCCTCCGGGTCCACATACAGATTCTTTAAGAGTACAACTAAGTATTCTGGTATTCCTATTCTTTGCAATGTTATCCATAATTTGTTGTAATCCACACAGTCAAATGACTTTTCATAGTCATTAAAACATAAATAGACATATTTCTGGTATTCTCTGCTTTTGGCTATTATCCATCTGACATTGGCAGTGATATCCCTGGATCCATGGTATCTACTGAATCTGATTTGATATTTCCAGAAGTCCCCTCTCTATATACTGCTGTAGTTATTTTTAGATGACCTTTAGCAAAATTTTACTTTCATAAGACATTAATGTGATCATTCAAGAATTTCTGCATTCAATTAGATCCCCTTCCTGAGGAATAGGCACAAATGTGGATTTCTTCTAGTCAGTTGGCCAGGTAGCTGTTTTCCAATACTCTTGGCATAAACAAGTGAGTTCTTCCAGTTCTGCATCTGTGTGTTGAAACATCTCTTTTGGTATTCCTTCAATTCCTGGAGCCTTATGTTTCACCAATTCCTTCATGGCAGCTTCCACTTTGTTCTTCAGTACCATTAGTTCCTACTCATATGCAACCTCTTGAAATGCTTGGTCTTCCAACAGTACTTTTTGTTATAATGACTCTGTGTATTCCTTCCATCTTCTTTTGATGTTTCTGCATCCTTTAATATTTTCTCTGTAGAGTCTTTCACTAATGCCACTCAAGGCTTGAATTTTTTCTTCAATTCCTCAAGTTTGAGCAAAAGAGAACATGTTCTTCCCTTTTGATTTTTCTATCTCCAGCTCTTTGCAGATGTCATTTTATTATTTGTCTTTATCTTCTGGAGCTGCCCTTTGAAATCTTCTGTTTAGTTATTTAACTTTGTCATGCGTTCTTTCCATTTTAGCTACTCAAAGTTCAAGTGCAAATTTCAGAGTCTCTTTTCCGTGTAATTTACATTTGTCTTTCTCTCCATTCTTTTTTTTTTTTTTTTTTTTTTTTTTTTTTTTTTTTTTTTTTTTTTTTTTTTTTTTTTTTTTTTTTTTTTTTTTTTTTTTTTTTTTTTGCTGTGCCTGGGGTTAAACCCCAAGGACAAACACTTGCATATTTTGCAAGTGCTGGGCTGCTGAACTCCACCCCAGCCCACTTTTTGTTTTCATTTTTTTGAGACTGAGTCTCACTAAGTTACACAGACTGCCTCTGCCTCCCAAGCTGCTGGGATTACAGGCATGTGACATGGCACCTGGTGGCTCCATTCTTTTCAATGACTTTTTTCTTTCCTCATGAATGATTTCTTTGATATCATGCCACAACTTCTCTGGCCTTTGGTCAATAGTGTCTAACACATCAAGTCAGTTCTTGAGATGGTCTCTGAGTTCATGAGGAATATACTCAAGGTCATACCTTGGCTCTTGTACACGTGTTCTAATTTTCTTCAGTTTTAGTTTTAACCTGCATGTGAGCAATTGATGATCTGATCCACAGTCAGTCCTTGTCCTATTCTGACATCTGATATTGAGATTTTCAATCCTATCTTTCTGCAAAGGTCGTCAATGTGGTTCCTGTATGTTTCATTTCATGAATTCCCATGTGTGCCGTTGCTGTTATGTTGGATAAGAGGAATAGGTAAGCTATGTCATGTTATCTTTTCTTGTGGTAAAATTTTAACTCTGAAATATATATACATATATATATATATATATATATATATATATATATATATATATATGCAATCTCACCATTGTAAAGACATCCAGGCACACCTCTCTCTCTTGACACCTACCTGTACCTCTTTCTGGAAGTTCATACTATCTCTTAACCTTTATCTAATAAATCTTAAACTGCTTCATTCTCTTATTAAATCATTCTAAATTTCCTTTTTGTGACCAATCCAAGGACCCAGCTTTCGCTGATTGGGGGTCCCAAAAGTTGGTACAGTGCTGCAGTGCACTCTCTGAGGCTCTGGGTTCAGTCACACCACCACTAAAACTGGAGGAGGTCATAGCAATCCACTCCCAAAGCCATCCCAGATCAATCAGCCATTGAAAATCCTAGGAATAGCAAGAAGCACTGGCATAATGCAAGCCTTGACACAGTGTTGGAGAATGTTTAGTTCTGTTGTACATAGGGTCACTATGAGTCAGACTCGACTTGATGGTACCTTGCAACAATAGCTTCAGGTTAAGGCATTAGGAGATCAGTACTGTAGACCTCATTTCCTGTTCCAGTTAGCACTTGGTAGGAAATTTCCAGGGAATACCAAGTACTATAGGCCTGGTAGAAGGACATGTTTTATTTGAGGCAAGTGAAGAGTACAGAAGGGGTGGGAAAAGTAGCCACTGGGGAAGCAATTGGAAGGGAGGTGGGTACTGCTGCAATAAATTCTTTGAAGTTGAGGCATAGAGAGGGCTGGCAAGACCTTTGCCTGATTGATAGAAAGTTTCCTTGCAGAAAAGGAGGAGGGAGTAAGTTTAAGAGGTTGGAATCTCAGGGCCACTGGAATTGTCAGATGACTTCTATCAGTTCAGGACTTTGGAGCTCAGCCAGGGGAGGGATGCTTTATCCCCTCAGACATCACCAGCCTAACAGCAGGAAATCACAAGAAATACAGAGATGTAGAAATCTGTATTGTTTTTAGAGTATCAGAAAAAAAAGAAAATACATTGTAAGAGAAAGCAAGCTTTCAAAAGTAGTGGGAGGAGAGGTAAGATTTGATCACTATGAAAAATTACATGTACTATGAATATGATTTTGACATGTGTCTTTTAATTATTAAGCAAACATATTTTTATTGCTGTATGCTATAATTTTTTCAGTGAAGTATTTACAAAACCTAATTCACTCAATTTTTTACATTAGATAATGTGTTGATACATTATTTTCCTTAGACTCATTTTTTAATCAGAAAGATCAGGGGAATGACAAGGAAATTCTGCATTCTCACCAGATCACTCTCCTCCAGGTACATTTCTGTCTAAAAGACACCTGGGTAATAGTTGGCAATGGGTCACTTGTACTTCTGCATGCCTACAGTAATGGTCTGCAGAAATTTCCTAAATTCTACCAAATTTGCCATTTTCCTAGGCATACTATTAGTAGTCTGATATTGTTGTACATTATTTACTTTTGTAAGGATTGTACATAATTATTAAATTCTGTGATGATATGTTTTGGTTCATTTAGCTTAATATAGGAAAGATTAATTTCTGTAACTCAGTAATTTCCCCAGTAGCACAGGTATTGATAAATGGCTTATGATAATGTAAGAAATTTTTCTTGGACTGTCACATATTATCATCTCTAAAGTTATTACACACTAATTAGAACCCAACCTTCCTTGTTATTGTGTTAACTGAAGATCAATTTGTTAATCGCTAAATAAAACAAGAACATGACAGGGATATTACAAATTATCTCTGCCCTGTAATTGCCAGACTTGGCTGCTGTCTTGGGGCCTGTCAGAACTTCTAGATTTAGAGTAAAGTTTAATGCAGCAGCCTTCTTCAGTTGGCAGGAAGACTGCCAGGAGGAGAGACATAATGATGACCAGTGTATGCTACCACAGGCAATGACTTCTTGAAAAGCAGCAGCATCCTCTCTAGGTTGCTTTTGAATGTTTTTCTCCATGAGACATTTCTGTACAGCCAGTGCTGAGTCTCATAAGTCTTTTAATTTTTGTTTAGTGTCATGAAGAAGACATAATTTTTTCAAAGCAAACTTTGGGAAGGAAAAAAGTCAAATTTATATTTATTCTAATAGCCAACTCATCTTTCCCTTTTTTGGAAAATTGCAATCATCCAAAATTCCCATAGAATTTTCAAGATGCAAAGTTATAATGAGAATTCAAAATTCCTAATAAAGTATCCTTGCAAATGACAGATGGTGACCTTATTCTCATTCCTGTAAACAAAATCTCAAGTGAGCATAATTTTATTTATTCTTTCATGTTGTTACTATTTTAAACTAAAAGTGCCAAGGAGTCTTATCTGGGCACTAAATCCACCAGTATTATCAAATCACAAAGTCAAATGTATTATCAATTTATTTTCTCTATATATGAGAAAAATAAAGAATAGAAGTTCTATGTATTACCAATGTACCTCTGATCTATAAGTGAGAAATTGAAGCAAACACAGATTTGTTCAATGCCTATTTAACATTAGGTAAATTAACAGACAATTGTATTTCAAAAATAATCATGACCTGAAAGTATGTGATCCACGAAGTTCATTTGTTCCCTGCTTTTTTGGTGAAGCGTTCATGACCTTTCAGTGTGCTGTTGTTTAAATTATTGTTTTTAGGTGCCATCTAGTTGGGTCCCACTCATAGTGACCCTATCACCAAATGAAACACTCTTTGACACTGTGCCAGGCACACAATCTTTTTTATGCTTAAGCCCATTGATGCAGCCACTATGACAATGCATTTAGTCAAGGGTCTTCCTTTTGTTCTCTGATCTAGTATTCTCCCAAGCAATCCTCCCTCAGGGGATTGTCCTCCTGACAACATCTTCAAAATACACTAGACACAATCTAGCCATCCTCCTTTCCAAAGAGCACCTTAGTTACACTTCTTCTAGGATGGATCTGTTGGTTCTTTTGGCAGTCCATGGTATATTCAATATTCATCTCCAGCACCATAATTCAAAAGTACCAATTCATCTCCTGTTTCCTTTATTTGCTATCTAGCTTTCACAAGTATATGATGTGGCTGAAAAAAACCATGGCATGAATCAGGTGCACCTTCATCTTCAATGTGACATTTTTACTTTTCAACACTTTAAAGAAATTTTATACACCAGCTTCTAACAATGCACCGTGTCTTTTGGTTTTTTGACTGCTGCAAGTTTGGGTCACCAAAGATTAATAAATTTCTATTTTCTAAATACAATAAATCAAGTTTTTTTCTTTGAGAAATATTTTGTGGTAGTAGAGTAACAAAAGTAAATAAATGGGGATTAATACAATGTCAAAATCTTTTAAAGTTAGTATTATATATTACTATTAAGAATATTGAGAAATAATATGGTTGTTAGAGATTATGATAGACATAGGAGAGAAATCTGGCAAGATTACTAAAAATTAGAAAAGAGAAACAACAAAATTGACAATCATAAGTCTCCTCTATTTTCTCTTTTCTTAAAGGCTCTAGGTCTTCATTCATGTGTAGTATTTTTTATTATGTGAATGGATGGAATCAGGAAGTATATTGAGATTCTGCAAGAAAATACATGTGAGTTAAGATGTATAGTTACCTCAACCTGGAACAAACCAAAAAACCTTTGTGGCGAAGATACCAAGGAATAGGATAATTCTGTTTATTTCAATCTTCATTGGATGCTCTGAGCAATCGTGGTCAGAAAAAAAAAGATGTGAGACAAAGCATTTTGAAACAGAAATCAACACTTCATTTTTGCAGCAGGAGGTGAGTTAACAAGGGCCATATACTACTGAAGAACTGAAAGCCATGCAGACACAATCTAATTTTAGGATAATCTTGTAAGGCAATTAAGTGCCATCTCCATGTGTGATATAGATCAGCCAGGTCTGTAACTGTTGAAAAGTCTCTCTCTATATGGATACTATTTTTTTCTCAATAGGGGAGCAAGACAATGGGTTGTGTCCAATAGTGTTTACAAGCTAGTTGTGAAAGTCATGGGTGTGAGATCCAGTGAATAAAGTAGGTGGGCAAAAACAACATTCCTTCAATTAGGACTCTGAAAGGAGTGAGTTGCTGCCAAGCTCTCTTTGTTTGGGAAAGATTGCAAAGCTGTACTCCTATTTAATTATTGTTCCAGCCTTTACCTCCATTGCCAATCTTGGCATAGCTTCTGTGGGCTTCCAGTATTATGCTGCCAAGTCTACTTCTGTTCGTTTTATTGTATATTGGCTCACTGAAAACTCTCCTGGCAATAGCCCAAGTACATAAACACGCCCTACCACAGTGGTGCCAAATTCCTTCCTAAATGCTTTTCCCTGGGCATTTTTACCTTGTTATGGTATGTACAACTGAGTTTTAAGGTGCAGTTTCAAAAACATTAGTTCTAGTCCATGGAGTTGTTCCATTTAATTGTATGATGGTGCATTGATGTTTGAAATGCAAAATTAGCTGACTTTGAGAAGCAAAGTCTGATTCTATCTACTAGACGTTATGCATGACTCCACAAATATTTTATCTGTGTCTTTTGTTTGACTTATAATACCATGTTTCTAGGACAAACGGTTTAATGCTATTCTAAATTCTAGTGTATTTCCAAAACTTTGCTCCTTGGAGAATCATGAAAGGCCTTCATCTTCACAGTGGCTTGATAATGGTATTGGTTTCATATATTCATTTTATTAAAGCCTCTTATCTCACTGCCAGTTTTCTGTAAACCTCCACATTTCTTTTCCCTTTAAATGTGACCCATTCAAATGCCATCTTACCAGTTGTGAAGTGCCTTGGTCCTTTCTCTGCTGATATAACAAAATATCAGAGATTGGACACATTACAAACAATAGAACTTTATTTGCCTTATAATTCTGGAAGCTGTGAATTCCAAGATCCAGGAGTTGCATCTCCTGAGCACCTTCTTGTTGTGTCATAACGAGGCACAAGGCATCACTTGTTGAGAGAACAGGAAGTGAGAGGGAGAGAGGGAAATAGATAGAAAGAGATATATGGAAGGAGTAGGCCAAACTCCACCTTTTTATAACTAATCAATTCTTCTGATAATAGGTTTAATCCACTCATAAGTACAGTGCTCCATAATTTAACGACTTCTAAAAAGTCCCATCTCTTAATACTGTCACAAAGGCAATTAAATTTCAACATGAGTTCTGAAGAGGCCATTCAAACCACAGCATAAGCTATGTCCTAAATCCTTTGGTACTATTAATAAATTCCTTATCTTTGTGATTGCTAATATAAAATGCCACCAAATATAAAATAAAACACTTCAGACTTATGTACATAGCTGTCATTTAATTAATTAAACATCTCTCCTGCCTGCTTAACATGAGGAAAGGAATCTGAATGAAAGTCAAAATACAGGGAAAGAACATCTTTCTTTCTAGCTCCAAACTGTCACACTTTCCCCAAACTTTCATTAACTCTTTTTCTGGGGCTTTACAATCAATTTTAAATCTCAATTTCAACGAACAGATTCAAAATTAATCTCACTATAACTATTCATGAACACCCTTTTGTGTTTGTTTACTTAGGATGGAATATTTTCAACATTAAGTTTTATTGGGATAACATTTTTCTCCATCAGATTTCTGAACCACTTAGAATGGGTGTTTTAGAGTTTTTTTCTATTGAAAATGTGAAAAAGTACAACATACTCTAAGTAAAAGAAAAAAGTCTTTGAAATATAAAACCAAACATAGCATTTGATTTGAACCTTGAAATTTATTTAGTGAAATAAACTCAGGTGATATATAGTTTTTTATTGTTTAATTGAAACTAAATATCAAAATATAAAGAATAAAAGCAAAATTTGAATAAAATATTTGATAAACCTATTTATTTTGAAAGAGTTTGTTTCTCTAACCCTGTCTCTCTGTTCTTCACTTCCCTACTCTTTCCATCATTTGTATCCTACAACTACAACTTCCAAGTCTAAATATACTTTTTAATTTAAATAATGCTCTAAGAGAGTATACTTCAGGGTAATGGAGAAAGAGGGCCATTTCAAGAACTTAAATTAATTGATAATTTTATTGCCTATGTTAAGGAAATAATAATAGTTGCATGTAATAATATTTGCAAAAGTATCAACTGAATAATAATGTAATGAATGAATGAATGAATTAGACTTCAAAGCTATTAGCATAGTAGATCACATTTTAAAAATTTTCAAGATTAAGTAAGATATTCAGACGTAGAAATGACTAACATGCAAGATGAAGTTTAATTCAACATATTGCTAGAAATATGAAGCGTTCCACAGCATGTACATCCATACGTCCAGTACATACTAACCCATCAAGGTCAGTCTGGAGGCAGAGGGAGCAAGTGGAAAACATAAGTAAGAATGTTGATTGTGGATTCTGCAGAAAATGAAGAGTGAAGCCAGGTAAATGGACTTAGAATTGACTAGTGTGAATAAATTCAATGAACTATAGATCTCAGGGGCTGTCTTGAATTGTCTGGTACCTGGCCATGGAGTGATTACAAAATGAAAATATTATACTGAGTGTAAAAGCCTGATGGCGTGGATGGGCTCTGGACTTAGTTTGTTTAAAAAGATGCTGAGTGGTTTATTTATTTGTTTGTTTGCTCTAAGAAGTAGCTGGGGAGCCAGGCCTAGGGAGCACACCTATAATCCCAGCAACTCAGGAGGCAAAGGTAGGAGGATCGCAAGTTTGAGATCAGAGGCAGTCTGCGTAATTTAGCAAGGCCCTGTCTCAAAATAAAATAAAATAAAATAAAATAAAGTTAGTGAAAAAATGAGCTGAGAATGCAGCCCAGTGGTACAGCAATTGCAAAACTTGCAAACATGAGGCCCTGGGTTCAACCCCAGGTACCGGGAAAAAAAAAAAAGTAGCTGCAGGCTGGAGTTTAGCTGATTTGGTGGAGTACTGCTTCTCCATACTCTCTGAGGACCGACCTGAGTTAGGTCCCCAGCACAGCAAAAATGAAAAAAGGACAATGGCAATCCACTCCAGAAGAAATCCCAAAACAATTACCACTGAAAACCCTCTGAGTGTCTTTATGAGTTGGACCCAGCTTGCCAGCACCTAATAAAAACAAGAAGATGAAGTAGCTAAGTGGACAGTTGCCGCCATTCAAAAAATGTCAAATGTCAAAATATAAAGACATACTTAGTACAAATTAGCTGATTAATTATTTATGTCTATTATTTTTGCTTGCTCAATCACTCTTTTTCAGGGGTAGGAAAACTATCCATATCCATTTAGTGTGATGGTAGTAAAGGTTTTCAACAGGCACCCCTAGCATACTTGACAACTATGGAATGCCAAGTAACTGAAGAGGGTGATTGATCTGCCAATAAGCACATGATTTAAGGCTATTCACATACAACTGTGCTGAAAAGTGTTTCTTGCATTTGGATTTCTCACTTAAGAATCAGATAACAGAAAATATGTGGGGTTTTTTTTGGGGGGGGCATTGTTTTCCTCTTAAGAAATTTTAAGCCAGGTGCCATGGCTGGCACCTGTAATCCCAGTGCTTTTGAAGGCTAAGACAGAAGAATTTGAGAGCAAAGGCAGCCTGTGTAACTTAGAGAGACCCTGTCTCAAAATAAAAAATTTAAAAAGCAGGGTTGGGGGTGTGCTCATTGGTGGAAAGCTTAAGTAGCATGTGTGAGGCCCTGGGTTCAACACCCCAGTTTGGAAAAAAAAATTTTTTTTAATTGATTTCATCAATTTTCAAGTAAAATAATCATGATAAAATCTCTTTGAATTTCTATACAAGAGATCATAATGTATCCCAAAGATAAAGCCTTACTCTCAACCTTGACCCCTGTTATTGTCAAGAATTCATATACGGCATTGGCCAGTTCTACAAAGTGTTATTGTTGTTGCTAGGTGCCATTGAGTCCTGTCTGACTCATAGCAACCCTCATAGCATTGTCAACGGCTGACTGTTTCTCGGGATTGCCTGGGAGTGGATTGCCACATCCCTCTCCTATTTTTGCAGTGCTGGGAATCGAACCCAGGAACTCAGAGAGGGCAGAGAGGCGCTCTATCAACTGAGCTAAATCCCAGCCCCCTACAATGGATAGAAAAATGTGTCCTCTTGAAGATTTCATGACAGATTTTCAATCAAGACAGATTAGACATCAATTAAATATGGCATAATATTCTTTAAAAGGCTACCTCATATTTATATTGTAAAAGCTTCTGCCATGTGTTTGTTAATATAATTTGTAGCCAATTGTCTCTAATTAAATAGAATTCAATAAAAATTTTGAACTATAAAATTGTTGTTCTGTTGTCAGACTCATGGCAACCCTACCTACAACAGAAGAAAACATTCCCTGACACAGTGCCATGCCCTGCACTATTTTCAGTGCTTCTCTGCTATTCATAGGGTTTTCAATGGCATATTTTCTCAGGAGTGGATTGTCAGGTCCTTCTCTCTAGCCTGTAGCACCTGGTATTCCCAGGTGGTCTCCCATCCAAGAACTAACAACGTCAACCCTGCTTAGCTTCCATGATCAGGTGAAATTATTACTAGGGTGCTATGGCTGCAGACAAAGTAAAATAAATATTTTAAAATAAATTTGAGTTCTAAACTTGAAATAGTCAATTTTATCTAATTCCTTTTCAAATGTACAGAAGACCTTTGAATGTGTGTATAGATGAAGTGTAAAAAAGTGAAGATAAAGCACTAATGAAAATATTATAAACTGGTGAACAAGAAGCAATATTAACTAAGTTCTGATTTCATTTCTGTAGTACAATATTTAATATATAATCATCAAGAGTTTGGGAAAACTTATTTTGTCTATAGAGAGCTTATAGGGAGTGAAGACACAGCAGTGTTAAGGAGGCATAAGGAAATCTTCCTCATACTCTCCTTAGATCTTATCGAAACCTGGGACAAGAAATGTTCCCCGATAATGTGAAGATTCATATTTAAATTAGAAGACTGAGCTCACTAAGAGTTTCTCATCCTTACTTACTTCTGGTAGGACTGTAAGAAGTCATGTTTTAATAATGAAGCTCCTTTCTGAAGTGTCACATTCCAATTCATGATAAAGAAGATTGTGTCATCATAGAGGTGCCACTAAATTACTTGGTAATTTTGACAGACATACTAAGACTCCGCACCATAAAATGTATAAACTCTATTACTTGAAGCTATTCTCAATGAAATCATGAGACTTTTGAGCCCATTCTAAACATGCAGAGCCCCAACTGCTCTACATACTTCTTCAGCTAGAAATCTGATTCTAAGCTATTAGTCATGCTCTTTACAGAACGAATGTTTTTACCTACTTCATTAGCAAGTGATTTAATGCTGGGATGCCTCTAGCTCCAATAATTTATTTTATCCACATCTAACCCAAAAGATATGGAAAAATCATATATTGAAATCATATAAAATGATGCATCCAATTATTTGTCATCAGGAAAATGCAAATTAAAACAGCAAGGTACCATTACACCTATTAGAATGGGCAATATCCAGAATACCAACAAGACCAACTGCTAGAAAGGATGTGTAGGAACAAAAACTCTCATTCACTCTTGATGGAAATGCAACATGATACAACCACTTGGCAGTTTCTTACAACACTAAATAAAAAGTGACCATAAGATTCAGCAATCGTACTACTTTGTATTTACCCAAATGAGCTGCACATGAATGTTTATAGCAACTTCATTCATAACTGCCCAAACCCAGAAGCATCTAAGATGACCTTCAGGAGGTAAATGGATGAATGAACTTTTACACCCATACAGTGAACTGTTATTCAATGCTAAAAAGAAATGGTCTATCAAGCAGTCATGAGAAATGAAAGAAATTTAACTGTATATTGCTAAATAAGCCAATTTGAAAGGCTACATATCATTTGATTCTAACTATGTAACATTCTGATAAAGGAAAAACTATGGAGATGGTAAAAATGTCAATTTCAAGGAGTTAGGAAAGAGGGGGATGAAGGGCTGAAGCACAGGGATTTTTAGGGAAACTACTCTGTGATGCTGTAATGATGGATACCGTTGGTCCAAACCAGAGAATGGAAAGAACTAAGAACAAACTCTAATGAAAGCTATAAAATTCAGATTGTATAAATGTGTCAAAAGCTGAGTGTCATGGCGCACTTCTGTAATCCCAGCTACTCCAGAGGCAGAGGCAGGAGGGTCACAGTTTCTAGGCCAGAGGCAGCCTGTGCAATTTATTGAAATCCTATGTTAAAAAAAAAGTTAAAAAGGGGCTAGGGGTGCAGCTCAGTGGTGAAGTATTTGACTAACTTGCATAAAGCCCTGAGTTCAAACAGCCAGTACTGAAAAAGATAAAAAGCCAATTTACACTGATCAGTTGTAACAAAAGAAGGTACCATTGTGATGATGGATGTGGACATTGGGGGAAGGCTATGCATGTGTTTCTACAAGCAGGGGCTGCATGGGACTCTCAGTACCTTCTGCTCTACTTTGCATTGAATCTAAAACTGCTCTAAAAAATAATGCCTATTAAAAACAAAACTGGAGATTTTAGTTATGTACATTTTCTCTTTATTTATTTATTTATTTATTTATTTTTCAGTACTTAATGTTCGAACCCGGGCCTCATTCATGCTAGGCAAGTGCTCTACCACAGACCTCTAAACCCAGCCTCTTTTTTTCATCTCTTATATTAAGACAGAATATCTCTAAGTTGTCCAGGCTGCCTCTAGCCTTGAAATCATCTTTGTGCCTCAGCTTCCTGAGTGTTTGGAAATATAGGTGTGTGCTATAGCACCCGTCTAATAATAATTATATATTGAGCACACTCACCTTCAGGTTTAGCAAATTCAAATTATGAATGTGAGTTTAACTTCCTGTTTACTTTGTCTGCTTCCCTCCACCAAAGCATAAACTTCAAGCCAAGGACAGGCACAGTGACTCATGCATGTAATCACAGTGACTTGGGAGGCAGAGGAAGAATAACAAGTTTGAGGCCAGAGGTAGCCTGCATAACCTACTGAGATTCTGTCTCAAAATAAAAGGCAGGCCAGGCCCAGTGGCACACACCTGTAATTCTAGCTGCTCAGGAGGCAGAGACAGGAGGATCAAAAGTTCAAGACCAGAGGCAGTCTGCATAATTTAGCGAGACCCTGTCTCACAAAAGTAAAAAAATGGGCTTGGGGTGCAGCTCAGTGGTCCAGCATTTGCAGAGCATGCAAGCATGAGACCCTGGGTTCAACCCCCAATACTGCAAAAAATAAATAAATAAAATAAAAGGCAGAAAATGGCTGGGAGTGTAGCTCAGTGACATAGTTCTTGAAAAAGCATGTGTGAGGCCTTTGGTTCAACTTCCTAGTATCATAAAAAAAAAAGGATATGTTTCTTTTAGTTATCACTCACATGCATTTATGCACATTGACAACATCTGACTGTACCTATATGTAATTTAGGGTACTATTTACACATTTTGAAAATTCAAACAGAATATCATTAATAATGATGTGGACTGTTTATGAAATTTATTCATAAATTAGCACTGTGGGCATCTGATACCATCAGATATAGGAAGCTAAGCAGGGTCGGGCCCAGTTAGTGCTTGGATGGGAGACCGCCTGGGAACACCAGATACTGTAGACTTGGGGAAGGACCTGACAACCCACTGCCAAAAATCAATCTACCATTGCAAGCCCTATGAATAGCAGACAAGCACTGAGAGTAATGTTTCACATTTTGTATGTAGGGTCACTATGAGTTGGACACCCACTCAAGCGCACCTAAGAACAAAAACAATTAATGTAATATTTCATTTATTTCAACTTTTTATAGTGCTCTATTATTTAAATTGACCATTATTTACCAGTATATTTTCCCACACATGGACATTAGGCTTTTTCCTAATTTTTTGCACTGTATAATTTTCCAATTACTAAGCATTATAATATAGTAATAAAGCTACTATAAAATAATAAACATTCTTGACATAGACTTAAAATAACTTTGCCATAAGGAATTGGGTATTTAGTTTTATTACATAATCACTCTCTCAAGTTAATGTAAAATTTATAGTACTAATAGTAGCATATGAGTGTTTCTAGTGCTACACATATTTGCCAAGATTTGCTGAATCCAATAAAATGTTCAAATGTTGCATTGTCCTCGTTAATATTGAGAAAATTATGAGTTATTTGGTTTCTAGGTCAATTGTGTTTCCTCTTTTGTGAATATTTAATTCATATTCTTTGCTTGTATTTCCAAATTGTTTATCTAATCCTCATTGGTCCATAGAGGTCTTAAATATTACAAACATTAATTTATGGGTGCCCATATTTATTATATATATTTCCACTCAAGCTGTGGTTTCATTTTTCATTTATCTCACGGAGACTTTTTACTCTAAGTCAGACAGTAGAATCTCAGATTTTTATTTCCCATATAAATAAATTTATAGGGCTGGGATTTAGTTCAATTGGTAGAGCACCACTATGCAGCCTCTGAGGTCCCAAGTTCCATTCTCAGCACTGCAAAAATGGAAGAAGGCCATGATAATCCATTCCCATGGCAATCCCAAAACAATCAGCCATTGAAAACCCTATAAGGGTCTCTATGAGTCGGACACTACTCGATGGCACACAACAACAACAACAACAACAACAACAACAACTTGAATATATATCCATTAACTTTTGCTTTTTAACAAGTCAGGTATTTCACGTAGACAATTTTGATTGGCTGAGCTTCTCACATACACATTCACTCCCAGCAATTGGTCAGCAAATTGAGTCTTCTTCTGAGAACCCAGTTGGCTAAGGTGATTTACTGGCCTACACTTGTCTTCAGGTCTCTTGTCCTACCTTACTGCAAATTCTGGAAGATATATAGAAATATATGGTGAAAGAATATAAGAATAACTTTCAGACATATCAATATCCATGAAAGAACTACTTTCTTCCTCTAGATTGTTTCAGTTCATACACACTTCAAAAATGTGGTTAATAGTATAATTTCTGGATATCATCGATGCAAAGACATGCATGGGACCAGCCTTATTCCCAGTATAACTTCGAGTAAAAGTTTTAAGTAAGGAGAGGAAAAAGAATAATTCTCATTGCAAACTTCTCCTTGACCTTTAAAAAGTGGAGGGAACAATGAGGGAAATTATTGTACAAAAATCAGCTGAGTTTCCACATAATAAACTAGATATTTGTTCTATGTCGCTGTTGTTTACCCCATGGGATCTCTGAGCATTTTATGTCTTTTCTTATGCATTTTAGTGTGGGAGTATCCCCATCCCCTCTACAATACAGAAATTGGCTAAACAACCATATTAGCATTAATTCTACTTAGACAAATACAGATCAAGCCTTCTTAAACAAAGAAAACATCAGATCACTGGGGTGTCTGTTTAATAGGTCGGAAAGTCTGAATTTCTTACTCTTTAATCTGAAAATAAGCTTGACCGCAGACGTGCAGGAATTGATAGAAATTATTCTCCACCAAACAAAAATCCTTTTTGCATGATTGAGACAATTTCTGTAATAAGACAATATAGTACAAATCATGTTTAGCTCTGGTGTTGTTAGAATGTATTAAATGAGAGGTCATATTAAACTGTTTGGTGAGGGCTAAAGTTCCATTTTCCTGGAAAAGATGCTTTTAGGAGCTCATTCTCACCTTCTTCAGAGACTTCACCTCCGTTAGTGACCTGGTGAGACATGTTCTCACCTCTGATCCCTGCAAGAACCCTCTCTGAAGGCTGCAGGATTAAAAGGTTTATTATCACTTTATCACCCTCCACACAGCTATTGATCTTTCTTCTGATACTCTCACATCATGTGTGTTTTAACATCAAGGATTGTGGGTTGCTTTGCAGTCACTTTCTTTAGGAATATGGAAATAGTACATTAAACGAGAACTCCATTAAGCTCCACATAGTGACTGTGAGGTTACCATTATTCCAGTGTACAGTGCCCTGAATTCATTATTTGCTAAGATATCTTCTTCAGAGTGGACTATAATTTCTAACTTTCTGATAGAAATAAGCCAACTCCAGCATCGAAATATTTCCTAATTGCTTCTGCAAACACATTAGCAATTATTTAGTTGCCATTTGTTGTTGTTGTTGTTAGGTGCCATCGAGTTGGCATCTGATTCAGCGATCATATTTACAACAGGTAAAACAGATATTGTTAATGCTTCTCTGCTATTCATAGGGTTTTCAATGGCTGATTGCTTTTTTGGGAGTGGGTTGCCTGGTCCATCTCCTATTTGCCATTTAGTAATATTCATTTCAAATGAATGTGTTAGCTTATTCTCTATTCTTCCCCAAACTGTCCAAATCAATACTATAATAGAAATTTTAGTGAACAAATGCACTATATTAGTGAATAACAATCCAACAAATGGAGATAAGATTTGTTAAAATTAGTGGCTTAGAATATAATCCAAAATTCCAAGCAAAAGCTAGAAACATACAATAAATCATGTAGTTTTATAATGACAATAGTTGATGCCAACAACTAAAATTTTTATTTTGTAGAAGTTTCCTTTTATCTTATACTCTTCTTCAATGAAATTGCATTTTTCATGTCCTGTAATTTATTGGCATTCTATTGTGTGTAGAGGTAGTGCAAGAACAGTGGATTTGGAGTGAAAATTTTTCACATATTTCACCTCTTACCTTTTCAATGAACAAATTTTAGGGAAAAAATTGAATGAAAAATTATTGTGATAAAAGTCATATGAAAATCATAATGCAATATGAAAAAAATAAGAACAAATTTTGGTCTGTAACTCTCAAATATAATAAATACTGGTTAGAAAATTCAATTATTTATTCAAAGTTCATCTTAGAAGTTTGTTCAAATTGGTCAAGCATGTCCCATTTTTGATAATTTCATCAAATAGTTGGCATGATTAATTTTCTATATATATTTGCTTCTGCAGTTCATTGTGTTTGTTTTTTTGTGGTTGTTGTTGTTGTTCGGTGCCATCGAGTCGGTATCCAACTCATAGCAACCCTACATACAATAGGTGAAACTATGGTCAGTGCTTCTTTTGGGGGAGTGGGTTGCCAGGTCCTTCTCCCATAATAGAAACCCAAGTGAGCAAGTTAGCAAGAAGTTGTTTTTGTTATTGTTGTGTGCAGTCTAGTCACGTCTGACTCATAGAGACCCTTACAGGGTTTTCAATGGCTAATTGTTTCGAGATTGCTTCAGAAGTTGATTTCCACATCCTTTTCTCATTTTTGCGGTGCTAGGAATTGAACTTGAGACTGCAGACACTACAGAGCAGCACTCCACCAACTGAGCTAAATCCCAGCCCTTGTGGTTGTTAGGTAATCCCAATATTTGATACTAGTTTTACCTAGATGCTTCAATATGTTTTTTCCTAATGACTAATGATAGTATGCATTTTCAAAATACTTATTTCTAGTCCTAGGTAGTCTTTTAGTAAAGTATCTGTTTAAATCTTTTTCCCATTTTATCATTTTTTTGTCTTTGCATTGTCAGTGTTCTTGATATGTTATAGAAATGACCTTATCTTCAGAAACATAATTTTCAAATGTATTCTTCCAGTCTGTGGCATGGTTTATCTGTTTCACATTGTCATTTGATGACAAACAATAAGTAAATAAATTCTGAGGAAGTCTAATTTATCACTTTTCTCTTATTTTTATTTCTTATTTAATCTTACTCTAAGATTTACTAAAATTTTCTCCTATATTTTTAAAGAAGATTCATGTATTTATCTCACAATTAGATCAATCTTGTATTTTGGGTTAATTTCTGTATTTATTTTAAGATAAAGTCTAAAGTTAACCTTTTTGCATGATAACATCCAATTTTCCCAGCAGAACTTGTTGAAACGATTATATTTTCTTCCATTAAGTTGCCCAGAAAAGTTTGTTAAAAACAATTAAATATATGATTATGTGTCTAATTATGGATTCATATTCATTGATCTGTTTCAATGATCTATGTTAATTTGTAAGCCAGTACCACACTACCTTGAAGTGAGATAGTCAGTGTTCTCCAGATTTGAATTATTTTCTCACAAAAATTTTGGTTATTCTGTGTTTGTTAAAGTTCCATGAAATTTTGTAATCAGATAGGAATTTTTACAAAAAAGAAAACGTGCTGGTGTTTTACTTTGAGTTTCTTTGAATGTATAGATGAATTTGGGGAGAATTGACATCTTAACAATATCAAGTCTTATGATTCGTAAATATGTCTCTCTATTTATTGCTGTATTTATTTAGGTCTTCTTTGATTTTTTTCAGGAATGTTTTGTAAGTTTCCATGCACAGATTTCCTATGATTTCTATTGAGGCTATCCCTAATATTTCCACTTGTTTTGTTAAAATTGAAAGTATTTTTATAATTTTAATTTCCATTTATGTTGTGAGTATGCAGAAATAAAATTGATGAATGTATAATGACCCACCTGTTCATAGTTTTATGTACAGTGATATCTCAGCACTCAACCACAATCCATTCTGAAAGGTTGCTTGAGTGAAGATCAGTTCAAGTGTTGAGCACTTGTTTTCCCATAAGAAATAATGTAAATGTACATATTGGTTTGAGCATTATACTGAATAGCTAACTCTGACACAAGTATGCCACTCACAAATTTAGCAATAAAATCTTTTCCAATTCAGTTGCTATTCTTATGGTTTACTTCTTTCCTTTACTTTAGAGCTAGAAAGATCCTTGGGTGCTATGATGACTGTATGGTGTACATATGCATTATACATAAGGAAAGAACATGAGATCCTGAACACATCATTAAGGCAAGTCATTATTGCTTGAAACTGATGCTCAAAGTCACACTTTCTCCTTTCACCTGGAAGCATTGCATCATAGCTATGCTCAGTGTTTAACCAGTGGTTGTGTTCCTAGCAAGTGGTAGAGCACAAAACCAGAATTCTTTTGAAAATATTGGCTGCGATTACCAATATTGACAACTACACTATACAGATTTGGAAATGAAGTTTAAAGAAATTAGTTTGTTTCCCTAAAGTCGGACAGATATCTTATGAAGACCAAACTATACACTTTTAGTTCCTGGTGGTTCTAGATCCCGATATGTTAGACATTATATACTACTTTTATTAAATATAATATATAAGGAAACATAACTTCAGTTTTCCTTTGCATAGTTTGTCCTTCTTGTTTAGATTTAATTTGTAGTAGTTCACATAATTATTCACAAAAATTCCAGTTTGAATGATGAATTATGTGTATAGTCTATTCATAGCATGTATTATTGATTAATGAAATTTATAGTGAACCAAAACCTAGAGAGATATTTATATTGTTGAAAGATGTGAAGCCTCTAATGTTATTTACATATACTTCATTGACTTTATCCTTTAAGTTTCAGAGAAAAATGACATAAAGACAGTTAGCAGAGATTTGTTAACATCTAGCAATTAGTTATCTAGTCATTCTAATTCTGCTCTACATACCAAATGGAAACAAAGAAAACGGCTACATGCATGGAACACAAGTTCTCAGATGCCCAGCATCCCATTCTTGTCTCCTCAGCTATGCCTGAGATAAAAAAAAAAAATAGCATATTTAAATATTTAGTAACAATCTGATGTTGAGGGACTCTTTGGTTATGGGAAAGTGATACAAAGAAAAATAATAGAAAAACACATGAATAGAATTAGTAAAAGAGAAATGAATAGCTAACAAAGTCATGTCCACACTATACTTAAAAAATGTCTAGAAATATGAATGATTCTTTCATTCGCTTCAGTCACTCTTGAACAGAAAATTGAATATTTACTTATACTCTATGTTAATATGGAAAAGATAGTGAACTCAGAGTATAGCATGTTCCCAGAATAGAAACATCAGTATCATTAAAGTTTGCATAAATTATTTTATGCATGAAGTAAGGGAAAACAACTTGACTTTTCAATAACAACAAGAAAAAAAAGGATTCACTGAATGTATGCTTGTTGTTGTTGTTGTTGTTGTTAGGTGCCACCTAATCGGTATCTGACTCATAGTCTTGACCCTGCAAACAACAGGTGAAACACTATTGTCCGTGCTTCTCTGCTGTTCATAGGATTTTCAATGGCAGAATGATTTTTGGGAGTGGGTTGCCAGGTCTGCCTCTCGAGCCTATAGCACCTGGCTTTCCCAGGCCCGACCCTGCTTAGCTTCTGAGGTCTGATGGGATTGGATGCCACAGGGCTATGGCTGCAGGCAAATGAACACTAGTGATCATTACCTAGTTCATTGACTGTCATGGAATGTTGTTGTTGTTGTTAAGTGCCGTTGAGTCGGTATCCAACTCATAGCGACCCTCTGTACAACAGGGGAAACACTATTGTCAGTGCTTCTCTGCTGCTCATAGGGTTTTCAATGGCAGATTGATTTTTTGGAGGGGGTTGCCAGGTCCTTTTCCCAAGCCTACAGCTTCTGGTGTTCCCAGGCGGTCTCCCATCCAGGTACTAACCAGGCCCAACCCTGCTTAGCTTCCGAGATCTGATGGGATCAGATCCCACAGGGCTACAGCTGCAGGCTTTTGCCATGGAATAAATGAAGTAAATTTGCCTAGTTGTGCCCTTTGCCTTTATAAGCACATGGATTAATTTATGTTAGCCACCTAAAGTGGCCTTCTCAGTGACGACTTCCTTTCTATTTAAATTGGTAACTCCACACACAGACACACGCATACACACACATAAATTCCTACCTCCCTCTCTGCTTTCATTTCCCCACTTCGCACTTATTTCTACTAATGTATATTTTTCTTGTTTATTTTCTCAAATTGACTAAAATGAGAGTTCATGAAAGAAGAAATGTACATTTAATTTATTCACCACTCAATTGGTATTTGGTAATTCTCAATAAATATCTGTTGCATGAATAAATCACAAATGAAGAATTTGCTGTGCTCTAGTTCAAAAGGTTCAGCAAAATCATGAAAATAAATTGGACTGTCACGGATTATACTCACCACTAAAATATTAGCAATCCAATCTGTCTCTGCATGAGTAAGTGGCTGCTCAGACCATGCCTAAAATAGTCCTGAAATGACTATGATCAATTGTTAGAACTGATTTTAAGAAGGATTAGTTTGGATGAAAAAGTAGGTTTGTTCCTTTTAATGCAGTGCTCCATAAGATGTAGTATGAAAATGAAGAAAGTCTTTTCCATTTAATCATGGAACTTATTAATGTATATCTCTTACTATTGTTGTTAGGTGCCCTCGAGTCAGTATCTGACTCATAGAGACCCTCTGTACAACAGGGGAAACACTATTGTCAGTGCTTCTCTGCTGTTCATAGGGTTTTCAATGGCAGATTGATCTTTGGAGGGGGTTGCCAGGTCCTTCTCCCAAGCCTACAGCTTCTGGTGTTCCCAGGGGGTCTCCCATCCAGGTACTAACCAGGCCCAACCCTGCTTAGCTTCTGAGATCTGACGGGATCGGATGCCACAGGGCTATGGCTGCAGGCATCTCTTACTATATCTCACTCAAAAAATGTGCTATGAAATCTGAAAAACAATGATTGAACCGAGTGTAAATGTGAAGAAGGTTTGTATTCTAGGTGTCGGAGTGAGTGGCCAGAAAGCTGCAGGAGAAACCACAACCCACAGAGACTTTTCTGACCTATGTAGATTAGATACCATTTAGAATACAGATATTTGTGGGGAGAAATAGAAAGAAAAATATTTTATGAGTTTTGATTTTTATAATAGTTTGGAAGCATAACATTATCTTTATTTAGATTGCTCATATATTAACATAAAATCCTATCTACTCAATAAAAGGGATCAAAAAAATGTATTAATTGAGGCTCAACAATGTAATTTGAATCAGCAAAGACCTGCATGTGTCTTTCTTCTAATTCCCTTTCCTATAAGAATTCTGCCAATTTACTCGAAAAATGTGCACAGTGGACTTTCAGGGCCCTCAAACCGAGACCAATTTGGATATGATACCTCACAAATCTTTCAGACCATAAGCTCATTATTTTTGCATAACAGCATTACAGCTTGAAGAGATACTTTGTACTATGCTTTTTAAAAACATAAAGATGAAATAGGTGCTATATGTCTAACATTTTTAGTCAGGAAAACAAAGCACTAATTTGATTTTTCCATAAAACTGTTTCATTTTTTGGCTCAATTCTTCTCTATTATTTCATGGCTAATCCTGTGGTTTACCCCAGGCCACAATTATAGCTTTTATTGAGTCATAAAGAGTAGCAAGAGCACATACCATACACATTTTCAGGTAGGAAAAACATTTTTAGAAATCAAACAATTTTCATCAGTACCCTGGGGTCATACAGTGCATCTTGTTTACATTGCGCTGAGTAGAGAAGAAAAAGAGATTGTGCATAAGATATGATAGTCTCATTAGAACTAACATAAACACATTCAATTCTAAATTTAATATGAAACTTGTTCATGTGAAGATTTATTTTTTTGGCTATTAATAGCCTTGGAAAATAATGCTTTAATAATATACAAATAAAATATACTTATAAAATAATTTATTGTTATTAGAATTCCATTTATTTTCAACAGCATGCCCTGAACTGTGAGTGACTTTCCATACATTATTTCTAAATCTTAAAACAACTAAGATAGGTAGATATAATCTTTGATTTATAAATGAGGAAACTTAAGTTTGTAGAGATTAATTGGAAGATCACATCCCTAAAAGAGACACATGACCAAGATTTAAAACTAAGTCTTGTTGATTTCAATAATTGGAATAATTAGAAGTAATTAGAAGTAATTATTAGATTAGAAGTAATTATTTGTGATAATACCATATTACATTTTGGGATCAACTGAAAGTTAAGAAAGAAGTAATGAAGGACCAAGACATACAAACATAAATGCATACATTCAATTGGTAATTATGATACAAATTGAGAAAATGATGTTTGAAAATTATGTTAATATTAAACAAAATAGAATAGGACTAACTTCCAAACATTACTACCACATTAACAAGATTCCTTAAACAAGGTTCCAGTAAGTTGTAATGAAGAGAAACAAGACACAGACTCCATGTTTTGGGACATTATAAGGACAGAGGAAGACAACAGGGAAGAGAAGACTAAGCACACTATGGAACTCTGATAGCTACATACATGGCACAGAGAGCCCAATTTCCTAGTCCTATAAACTTAAAAACTAACACTAACATCCTATTTATCTCATTTCACTTTTTATTGTTATTCTTTTATTAGGTGAGATTATAATATATTATATGCTTCTTTAAACTAAATTTTCAAGGCATGCTAAAAAATAATAAAAACAGTCTGAAGAGCCAAAATAAACAACAAAACTAGATTCAAATATGGCTGATATTTTGGAATTATCATACCAATAATTCAACATAATTATGATTAACATACTAAGACACATAAAGGGAATGGTAGATATCATGCAAGAATAGATGGATAATATAAGCAAAAGATAGAACTTCTAAAGAGTACAAAAGGAATGCTAGAACTCAAAAACACTGTAACAGAAATGAAGAATGGTCCTTGATG